>JAMLFT010003251.1:0-22598 GCA_026544285.1 Pachyrhizus erosus | reverse complement strand
ATTAATTTTTAAAAGATCTCACTTTAAAATTTACTTCAGACCTAAAAATTTGTTGTGCTGACCTGTGAATAATAATCATAGAAAAAGGTCTATTTCGTTCTATGGCTTGCCTTGATTTAGAAAATTTTGTAAGCATAAATTTTCATTAAGAAAATTGACTTGAGACACAAGATGCGCTCAAGCCAATATACAGAAAGTTACAAAATCCTGAGCGATATATTGTAAAAGATAGCAACGTACCCCTATATACTAACATTGGCCCCCAAAGCTAAAATTTGGAGTAGACATTTTGTTAATACTAACTGAATACTAAGCAAACTAAGTTTATGCAGCAGGAGCATAGTCATAAATATCATCATCATCATCATCATCATCACCTTCCATGTATGCAATAGGGGCAAAGCCAGAATCTCCATTCCCACCATCAGCATCTTCTTCAGTGCAAACTTTAGGAGCATAAATATACCAATCACCGTTTTTATTGCAATATGCATGCTTCTCGCACTCTGGGTTAATGGCCTTGGAAATGGATGCCATTTAACTTTATAGGCTGGGTATTGAACTATGTCCTGAATAGAGATTGGAAAGTAACAAAAGAAAAGATGAAAGCTATAAGGTACTAGTTAACTAGTGGTGTAATTAGTTGAGTTGAGTTGAGTTGTTCGAGACTTGTTGTTTATATAGAAAGAAGGGAAAGTGTTGGACTCGTTTTGGCACATGCAAGCCATGAGGAGAGTGTGGATTTTTGCTCATGACTTGGTGCTTGGATTTGTGATGCAATTTTGTGAAGCCACATTGGAAATCCTCTTTACATTTCAGCAACACGTTGGAGAGAGGGTATAGTCAGGAATTTTAGTATATATGCGTGCTGTCTGGGGTAGGGACAATAACAAAGCGAATTTTGTATTGGATAGTTGGGTCATATAAAGTGCATGGTTAGGGGTAAAAGGATACTAGTCGATTGGTTTTCAACGTTTGGCTTGTCAATCACTTTTCTTGGAATATTTATTGCTCTTCTGCTAAATCAATGGTCCAATTATTATTTTTCTTCTGATTTTAAGGATGTTTCTATTTGAGTTAAATCATTAATCATCTGTAGTGAAAGGAATGTTCGAGGATAAACTTGTACCAAGGATGAATTTTAACCAAGGTTTGCTCTTAACTGGGAAAATAATACTAAAATTTTTTATACAAACTGAATATGTGTAATAACCTATGAATCAACTAGATTAAGTCAGCAAACAAAGTTATTAATCACTCTAACAAAGTCTGACATATTAATTTCTTTTTTATTTATAATATCTAACTTTTTAAAATTATTTTATATTTTTATATAAGTTTTAATTTATATTATCTCATACATTAATTATTTTTATATTAAATATCTTTAATTAAATAAAAAATATTTTATTGACATACATTTTAAAAAAAATTAATAACAATGATATTTTTTTATACAAAAATTTAAGACAAATTTAAGTATGACATAATAAATTTAATTATTTATTTGAGTTTTACGCGTCAAAGAAATTAATTTTCAGGTATTAATTAGTTACAGGGTAGTGCTAAAAGAAAAAGTAATTATCAATCACAATTCAAATTTATATTTTTTCAAGGATATTATCTATTAAGAAATGAAATACTCTTCCTATTTTCCATTTTATCAAAGAAGTGAACTTTCGATTTTCTGTATAATTAATAGTATTTGATATGTAATACTAATTTTTTTAAGGTAAATATATCTTTTATTAATATGCAACTTTTAAATGTATTTACTTTAATACTTACTATAATAAAATAAATATAAATATTAATAATATTAGTGGAATAAGCAAGGTTAAATATGATTTTGATATTTGAAAAATTATTATAATTTGACTTTAGTCTTTAAATTTTTTTTGTCATCTTCAAAAATTTTAAAATACTAAAATTTAATATTTTCTTAACTCTATTAAGAGTTTTCATTAAATTGTAACTCAACCAGCTTATAATAATGAAAGGCAATTTACATTCCTTAAAGAGTTCAAAGAAACTTAATGAGTCTCAATTTAATCAAAACTCTTAATAAATTTAAGAAAAGATTAAATTTTGATATTTTAAAAAGTTCAGAATGAAAAAATATAATTTTTTTTTCAGGGACTAAAATGAAATTAGGATAATTTTTTAAGGATCAAAATCATATTTAATCCAAATAAGTATGATGATTTTTTTTATGTAAAAAAATTATGTTTACTTTCCTATTAACATTGTAGTTATTTTTATATTTCTAATATATATATGTATGTGTATATTTATATGTATGGATGAATGTATAAATCAATGGTTCATATGATGATTCTTACATGCAAATATGATATAAAACATTAATAATTATGATTTGATATTATTCTTATTAAATTATTATTAGGGTTGACAATGAGGTGAGGTAAACTCGAATAATATTCTCTCATGATTATACCATTAGATGAAAATACATCTTGTGTTCAGGTGTACCTGCACGAATATATGTTAAATGAGTATTAATGATTTTTATAAATATTTGCAAGAATATTCATGAGTATTCATGAATATTTGTTAAAATAAATAAAAATTTAAGACTTCATTGAAATTTTTACTCTCAAATTTTTACTTTTTAATGAATTTTAATTTCAACAAATTAATTTAACACATTTTATTCTCAACATTTTAAAAACTTATAAATTTTGTCTTCTATCATTTGAAATTAGTTTATATACCTATTTTTATTTATTTTTTAACAAATTTTACACTCAATTTTTTTTGTCAATTTTTACCAACAACTTATTTTTAACTTTTTGGTAAATTTTATCCCAACTTTTTTTTTTTTTTTACTTTTTTTAGTGAATTTAACCCCTAGTTTTTGTGAGCAATTAACATGTAAAATGACAAAAAAAAAAAAAATCTTAAAAGATGAAGATAAAATGAGTTAAATTAATTTGTTTGGATGAAATTTGTTAAAAAAAATTAAGGATAAAATTTACAACTAAGTCAAAAATTTAAAACAAAAACAATGTAAAACTAAAAACAAACAAATTTGAAACATATTATACTAAAAACAGATACGTTTGAAACATATATTTATATTAAAAATAAATAATTTTAAATTATTTAGATTTATACTAAAATTGAATTAGTGCAACTTAATTTATATATAACTAAAGTTAATTCAGCAATTCTATTTTACGTGTATCCGTGGGTTGAAGTACCTCACTATCTATCCATGCACTGTAAATAAGCTAGAGAAAAAAAAAAAAAAAACCTTTAAGTTTATCTGCAGTTACCTATTAAACTATCTATTTTTATTCTGTAGCAAATTTTACCTATGGGTATAATTTTTCTTTTTGTTATCTCTAATCGCTATCTCTAATCAATATTAAAAGATAGATTAAGCAAAATAAAAATTGAGGGTTTACAAAGAGTTTCGCAGTTTTCTTGTATCAATGTTTGAAAGTAAGAGAGGGTTTCATTGCTTCAATTGAGAAAGAAAAAAAAAATTCAATATGAAAGATTTGATAACTGAATGAAATTAATTAAAAACTTGTGACTATAATAGTGGGTATTGAGTTTCTGTATAAAAGATAAGTGACAATTGAAAAAAAATCTAAGAAATTATAAAATAAACATAATATTCCAATTGATGTATTTATTATAAGTTTTAGTGATATAAAAAGATTTATTTTAAAATTCTAGTTCTCTATGTTTTAAATTAAAAAAAAAAAAAACAGATATATCTCCAAAATACTAGTTCTCTTTGTCTAAATACTTGAACAATTCACGTTGATAATTTTAATTTTTCATCCGTTGCTTAGTTGACATTTTTCTTGTTGAATAAAAAGATATCCAAATTTGTTCATTATTACGATTTTGTTTAAGTATAGCCTAAATTGCATTATTATACTAGTTGAGGTATAATCTTATGCTTGAACATCCAATTTTACACTTCATTCATCAGTCTCAAATATCCAACAAAGAGAAAGGGAAAAAGAAGCACTGGTTTAAAAAAAGCAATGCCTTGAATTGAAGTTGTGGCGGCTAAGAACCTAAAAGACAAAAGGAAAACATTGAATTATCAAAGAAGTATATCATCTGTTTGTAAGCGAAGAGAGCATCAATCTCAAACAAGAAAAATGAATGAAATACTAACATTGTAAAAAAGGGAAAGGGTTTTGGTTGGAAGAATGATCGAATACTCCTCCTCAGTCCTAACTTTTCAGGACAGTTTGAAAAAATTAGTGAAAATGCTTTGTTATTTCTCTGTGCAGTCAATAATATCATATCATTTATATCATATACAACCGAAGCCAAGTTACTTTTGGAGAAACTTTTTCCACGATTCAAAATCAGAGCTATCGGGAAATGATTGAAAGTTCATATTGGTTTTCAAAACTACATTATAATTTGTTCTTAAGAACCAAGTCACTAATTTCTCAAAGCAATACTGTCAACCAGTCTTGGTAAATGGTAATGCTTAATAGTTGCTAGGTCATCATACTGGTTTATAAGTGATTCTCCTAGTTCAAGGTTACTAATATAATAATTAAGATTTCACAACTTTACATATTAACTTCCAAAGACACATATCTACGAGTCCATGACAGCATCTTCGACATAATAAAGGATGACTTCCTAGATTTCTCACAAGCAATGTAAATGATGCATGATCATAGTCTAAGTTTTAAGGTATTTATAGCAGAGTTTTCAAAAAAATTTCAGAAATTTCAACAAAGCCTTCTCTATATTACTTTTCTTCGTACATCTATCAAAGACATGACAATCAGACATCAAGATCTACTTAATTAATAGTATGTATTTCCTCTAAAATCATAATAATCATCATTGTCAATAACTTCACAAGTTATCACATCTTTATTTTCACATAATTCCACATCTTTATCATAAATTAGATGTCCAGTAATTTTTTTTAGGTTTTTTAAGAATTATTTCAAAACATTGAAAATTCAAGAATCTAGTTAATAAAATTAATATTTTAAGTTATAATTTTATTTCAATCTATCTGAGAAACACCTGTATCTTCTCAAATATTTTAGTATCATTGTTGACAAAAGGTTAGTTGACTTTAAACATTGACATCTTATATTGGATTAGCTTGAGGGCTTTTTCTCAATCTCTGTTTCAATTATATCTAATTGTTTTTCATTTGTCAGTAAATGATTGAATAATTGAAAAAAAATGTATCAGGTAAAAAGAAATTATGAAAAAAGCTTATTTAAGTAGTTAAAGCACTCACTCACTAGACAAAAGTGCTTAACATGTGATAATACTTTGGATAAAGAAAACTTAAATGAATATATAAAATATAAGTATAAGTTTTCTTAGGTGAGTTGGACAAAAAAATAACAATGCATTAAAAGTTGAATAGTTTTAAAAAGGTTTTGAACACATCTCTTTCATTAACATATTAGATTCATAACATTTTTATTATTATGAATCCATATAAGGACATTGGAAGCTATTTGTTTAAAATAAATTTTTAATGTCTAAGGTAAGAATGATTGTACCTATATCAACATTGCACACATGTTTTTCATGCATAACATAATAAACTTCGTTAATCCATCAAAATTTAATGTCCTTTATTATCATCAAACTCATGAGATTTTTATGGATTAGACATTATTTATGTCTTTGGTTCCAAGAGTTTGTTTTGCATATGAAAATTACAAGAGTGATTAAGAGAATTGTGAGACATGTTCAACAAATTTTTAAATATTATTATGTTTTAAAATAATTATACTCTAGAGTTGTTAGTGTTTTAGAACATTTAGGAGAGGAGGAATACCACTTATAACGACTTAGGAAGAAACTTACACAGATTTATGTACTTGCTTCCATGGTGTCTAGTTATTATTCTCCTCATCAGCTATAACATTTGACTTTCTTTTTCCTCTATATGTAACCTTCTTCCTTCTTTATTGATGGTGGGGATTTCTACCATGACGCTTTGAACTCAAGTCAAGGAGTTATAGGAAGCAGGTGTATATGAGTATTGTGTTTAGCGTGATTGACCTCATTAGGTTACCTTTTTTAATACTATGAGATGATATCTCTTATTTGGAGAAATATTAGATTACATCATCTAATTGAGTTGATAAAGGGAACAAATCCTAGATATAGCCTTATCCTTCCAATCTTTTTGTTATTGTTGTGATTTCTTGTATTCATACCAAGTTTTTGCCTTTTTGGGTATGTGGCCTTCATATAAGGTCAAGGAGTATTTAACGGTCGTGATATAAGTTCGAGGTGTACTCAAACTAACCTAATATAATTTATTATGTTGATTAAAGAGTATAATGACAATTGTATTTTTAACACATTTCTAAGAGTGGAGAATGAATATCAACAATCTCCATTTCTCCTAAATTTACAAACAAAGAAGACATTTTTTTTTAAGGAAAACTACCATTACAAAAAAAATAACTAATACCTGTAGACAAAAAGTATCACTAGATGTCCAAAATTCATAAGTAAATGTATAAAAAATTTTAACCTACAAACATTTTTAGCATCAACTTTAAGGGAATATATAGTGACAATTAATAATTCATCACTATAAGATTTATCTATGAATATATTTTTACTTGCAATTATATTTGATTGTGACTATAAGTAATGCCTACAATTTTAAATACAGTAAATATATTAAATTGCACCTATTATTTCTAATTGTTGGTAAAAGTCATTATACCTACAACTTCCAATAAAAGTCGTATAATAAAAAAAATTATCTCCTAGTTATACTGTATTAGTTAACAATTGATAAATTAAAAGCTATACGATGATAATAGAAAAAATCTTACTCAAATAGTATTTTCTAAAGGAGAATCAATTATATATATATATATATATATATATATATATATAATTGTCAAAATATTGTTAATTCTTCCAAAGCTAAGTAATTAATACATTTATACACTCATTTTTTTTTAAGTTATTCAAAATAAATCACTTTGTCTGTGTTATATCAAAATATTTGAAGAAATACCAAAATCTCCATGCGTCCCAAATTCTCCATGAGAATTGCACTCTGGAATGATAAATGCACTTTAGAACATTTAAGATAAATGTAGTGAAGAAATCAGATCAAAGAGAGAATAGTACTGGAGAAGTGAGAGAGAATATTATCTTGAAGTTGTTAATTTAGATCAAAATTGAAAACAAAGAATTAATTAAAAAAATATAATAAAAAATAAAATTGTTGAGATATTGACATGTGCACAAATAAACTGACGTGACAATTAAGAATATATGATATAGTACAGTATGATTTTTAACTCAAATTTCATATATTTTAAATAGATTAGTTTCCATTCCTCTATATGAATAATGTTGTAGTAAATCTTTAGATTTTTATTTTTCAATCAATTTAATGATAACAAAATTTCTAACGTTTAACTTTCTTTGAAGATAGAGATTTACTAGTACTGTACCAACAAAAAAATAATACATTTACTAGTACGCGAAAATTGTAAGACTACCTAGAATTGACCCGCATCATTAGTATCAATAATCATGAGAAACCACCAACTTCAAAGTTAAAATTCAAATGGGTTGGAAGTTGCTAAAACTCAGGACTCTTTCAAAATTTAATTTAATAAATTTTAAGGGTGAGATTTAGCACTTATTCATTTTGCAACTATAGAGGATCCTAATATCTAGCTACGAAAATACTCGAGGAGGATGATATGAAGTCAAAAGAGAGTCTTTTTCTTCTCATAGCTTGCCGCGAATTAGATTATAGACAGAGGCTTCATAATATTTAGTTAAATTATTATTGCAGTTCATTCAAAAGAGCCTTATTGCTAAGGGAAAAAGAAAATGATTTTATTTAATTCATGAGAATCAGATTAAACTAAATTAAACTATACATAAAGATGACATCTTGATTGAAGACTAGCAGACTAAATAAGTTCACTGTTCGAGCTTTGTGGTCATATATTTCAATTTAAATTAAAACTGGCACATTATATAAATAGGTTCACATTGAAAGAGTTGTCTGAACTTATTAAGTTAATATAACTAGCCATTGCATACAAAACTTGGTGATCTTTCCGTGGATTGAGAGCTCCAATACAAAGATTCAGTCATTCAGAACAGACATTATTTTTTTGTTAATACTGAGAGGGTCTAGTTAAGTAAGCCACATACATTTTAATGTTTATGCTGCTGGAGCATAGTCATAACCAACATCGTCGTCGTCGTCACCTTCCATGCATGCAACGAGGTTAAAGCCAGAATCTCCATTCCCAATACGATTATGATCTCCTCCAATGCAAACTGTAGGTTTATATCTGTACCAATCATCACCATTAGTCTCGTAGGAATGCTTATTGCACCCTGGATTAATTGCCTTGGAAATTGATGCCATTTTGGTTTGAGACTGGATATTGAAAACTAACCCCTGAAAATTAAACATGGTATTCTGAATTATGACTTGGGAAAGTGGAAGCTATGTGATACAAAGTAGGGGTCTAAGTTGAATTTGAGATGGGTTTAAGACTCACTGTTTATATAGAAAGAAGAGAAAGTGTTGAACTCGTTTTGGCACTAGCAAGACACGTGGAGAGAGTGGATTTTTGCTTAGGGTGTGAGCTTGACTACGTGGTTGGTAATGCACTTGCAATCTTTTGCAGCCACATTGGAAATTTTCTTGACAATTAGGCTACACGTTGGAGAGAGGTTCGGAATGACAACACATATTCGTTCTGTGAGATAGTTAGGCGATATAAAGTGTACAGAAATTAATGTCTTTTCAAACAACTAGAATATGTGGTACAACTTTTGTTATTTATCCCTTTTTATTATGAAGATATTTTTAAGATATGTTTGTATATGAAAAAAAATAAAGATAAATGGAAGATAAAAATAATTACATACAACGTCACATACTGTATCAATTAATGTTCACCTATTAATAGAGCCGTAAAATAAATGGTTACGGGTAGAAAATGGACAATTAGGAGGTTGTTAAATTCATTTAATTTATCCACTAATATGAAGCATAAGGAAGGTTAGGGGAGGAAAGTAGACAACTATATTATTGATTAGCTTCTATCCAAAAAATAATATTACTGAATGGCCTTCAGCAGAAGTTTGATATAAGAGTTTTTTTATATTCGAAAAATCATGATTTCTGAAAATCATGAATAAATCGTAATTTTTAGAATGAAAATTGCTTAATGGTGCGAATTCGTGTAGCACGAATTATTATATATAACTCATTATCCATGATTTCCATTAATTATTAAAATTTTTATAATCTTTAATTAACTTTTGAATCAATTATATTAAAACAATTGTTTTGTAAAAATATTTGTACCAATGCTTTGTACCATTTAACATCATTGTTTTCAAAATTATTAACATTTGTTTGATTGATTAAAAATATTTCTAAAAATTATAGATTTTTTGAAAATCAAAGAGTAAGTAATATTTTGTAAGAAACTTTAACTATTTATTATATTAAATAATCTAATAAAAAATAATGTGATATTTTTATTTTTTTTAACTCAAGAAAGTTAAATTTTCACCTCATCTAACAATTGTGTGAAAAAAAAAACTAAAAAATATTATTTCCTGAAAATGTTATTGTTTAAAAAATAAATCAACTTGAAATTCTTAAGAAACTAAAATTTTTTCTAATACCAAATGTCTCCTTAATTATGTTTGGTTCATCAAAAGTTTGGCTTGTAAACCTTGTTGTTTCATCTAAGTAAATGGTCATTCAATTAGTTTAGATAAACTTTTGCACAAGTAAATATAGAAAAATATACTAAAAGGTATAAGAAAATCAAATTTCACTTATATAAGATAAAATTAAATTATGTGTTTGAAATTTTAAAGAACTTAAAGGAGAAAAATTTTAACAAACTTGAGATGTATAAGATAATTTTAATTAAGAGCGACGCTTAATTAATTTTATTTTCTATTTTTTTCATTTATAAATATTTATTAAGAAATTTATCTAAATTAAGTTTGTATTTATTTTTTCTTTTTATTTAATACATCTTTAAGTGATTTTTGTTCTCTTCAATTTAATTAAGAAATTTATAAATGAAGTCATTCACCCAATGTTTTATTACATCTTTATGTTATTTTTAATCAACTTATTAATAGACAAATTTTAAAATTTAACTTTCGTTGAAGATAATTAGATTTATATATAATATGTTTATTTTAATAATTTTTTTTCAAAATATACTTATTTACAAGTTTATTTTAATTTGTAACTTCTAACTTATTTGTGGAAGCTACTTCAACTAATCTTTAATTTTATAAGTTATTAGTTTTTTTTTTCATTCACTTGAAATCTATTATTACCTTTCTGATTTTCAAAAATCTTTTTGTTTATCTTATCACTTTTACATCATTTTATATTTATTAATTAACTTAATAATTAATTAAATATTTTCAATTGAATCAACTAACTCGATAACTTTTGAGTTCTTAACTTATAACTTATAAACATTTAGTTAATATATTTGTTTCTAACTAACTTATTAGCTAATTTTATTAAACATACCCTTACTACAAAATATTGAAAACTCTAGCATTACTATCAATATTCATAATGACAATCCACCAATTTCAAAGTAAAATTCATATGACAATTAGTTAAGAGTATTTTTTTAAGAGGAGTGTTAATAATACATCTTATACATTTATTGAAACCTTTAAATTATGAATAACATTTATTAAATAAGAAGTGAAATCTACAATTTTTTTGTAATTTCTAATAAATTACAAGTAATAATAAAGAGTTTATTCAAAAGAATGTGTTAGAAAATGGATTGTTAGCTTTTTTCTTTGAAGTAAAGATATGAACTCAAACTAGTTAAGAGGAAGGTTTTGATTTATTTTAATAAGGATAAAATAATAAATTAATAATCACAAGAATAAAATAATCTTTGATTTCAATGTATATGTTTCAAGTTGTGAAGGGAAAAAAAACGAGATTAATGGAATAATATGATAAATAAATGTGAGATTTAAATATATGATAACAAATTTAATAATAAAAATAATAATAATAACAACAATAATGATGACAACAACAACTATAAGAGCAACAAATATTTATTCATGTATATTTAAATGAGTTGGCTTATTAGATTAAAAAGACATTTTAAATGGTCCAAAATATAATATTTTTAACTAAATAGGCTATAATAAAATTATTAACCTAGTTTATTTTCTATAAAAGTCTAGCATAACCTGGTTTTTATGTAAACTAAGTCATACATCCTTGTCAAGTAACCCAACCTATTTTTATCTCTTACTTCAATTAATCTTATCTTTTTACCATTAGTCAATCTAAATACTGTGACACTTAGACTATGCTTGGATTAGTAATAAAGAATAGAATGAAATAGATTGAAATATAATAAAATATAATGAATATTGGAATGAAATAGAATAAAAATATCATTTTATTGTTAGAATATTTTATATTAAAATATAACAAATATTTTATTTTATTTTTTGAAAAATGATTGAACATAATGGATTATAATGTTCACATTATCTTTATTTTAAATATATTATCTCAATAGTTTGTTAAAATTTGCAGAAATATAATTATTATATAATTTAAAATTATATTCCATTAAATGCATTCTAAATTTAGAAGGGAGGAGGGGAAAGATTTGGAGTTAAATAATGAAAATTAATGAATTATGATTCCTATTTTTTATTATGTTGAATTTTTATTTTAATAAATTAAATAATAATTTTTTTTTCTTTTAGTTTATTTTCTACCATCAATCGTACTAACGAAATTTATACACCTTTTTTCTAAAGTTACAATAATTGTTAGCTTACTTAATTTTCTAATTATCTTAAAATCTATCTCTTCTAGTTTTAGTTCCTAGAAAGAATAATTCTAACTAATTTGATCCTGATTTTTCTTTTATTTTAGTTTCTTCTTCTAATACGTGATGATGTGGCTAACAAACATTGAAACAAATATGATATTTCTAAAACAAAAACAACTAAAAGAAAATAATAATTTCAGAGAGATTTATATGAAAAGTATAATTCTATAGACGCCGAAATAGAACTACTAAGGACTAAATAGAAACAAAAAAGTAATAGCAATTATTTTGGTAAATAAATTAACAGAAATTAAAATCCACAAGTTTTTATTCTAAAAACTAAAAACGAAAGAAATATATATTAAGAGAATTAAAATATTATTTAACCATATGTTGTCCATGGTAATGTAACCTGCCACAAAATTTCGATTCTTTTGGGAAAATGTTTGGAAGATTATGGAATCTTAACTGCAAGTGGACATCCAAGGGTAACTGTAACACACATGTTTCACTAACAAATTTGTTAGAGCTTACGAAGATCATAAAGGTTATAAAATAGTAGTTGAGTGTTAGAGGACAAGAAAAACAAATAAGGCATGTGTTTACATTTGATAGCCAAGAACTGAATGTGAGAAGCAGAGCCAATCAAATAACCTGTAGTTCCACCTCTCTTTTTTGTCTTATAATTTTTCCATCTTTTCTTTATTGACTTAATTTTATACAGTCTATTTGATCCCATAGCTTG
Organism: Pachyrhizus erosus; assembly: GCA_026544285.1. Taxonomy (NCBI): domain Eukaryota; kingdom Viridiplantae; phylum Streptophyta; class Magnoliopsida; order Fabales; family Fabaceae; genus Pachyrhizus; species Pachyrhizus erosus. The sequence continues at coordinate 10,001 of JAMLFT010003251.1, read as the reverse complement.
CCTTGAATTAGATGGTCAGATTAGAAGATACGATAAGGAAAGAAAACCGTGTTCAAGTGACACGTGTACTATTAAGTGGCCATGTTGGTTTATGCCTCTTGTGAATCTTTATTGTCTGGTCTTGTCTGTATACAATGACTCTTTTATGGAGTTCCAACAAGGAGCGAGTTCCATTCATTAAATAGCAGATACATAATGGAAAAAATAAGAAAACTGAGATAGTATATAGTGATGAAATCTTGGTTATTTTTATGTGAATAAGATTAACAGTGAGCTTACTGGTACAAAGATGATATAGCAACATATGGTGCATGACATAAATTAATCAACTGCATAAACCAAAACTAAAATTTGGATTAGATGTTTTGTTAGTCAATATTGGCACTGGCTGACTATTAAGGAATTATGAAATTGACTTGGTAATTGAAGGAGAAAAGAGAGGAGAGACATCATGATTTATAATATTTCATATTATAAAAACTTAACAATTCACATTTGACTAACACTAACAAAAGATTATTATCCAACACACTATTCGTAGTCCAAGTGTTGAGGAAACGAGTAAAAAGTATGTAGATTGAGATAAAGGTAGAGAGTAGAGAGTAGATGAGTCCTTTGGATGCTTATCTGCAAACCTTACCAGGCCGATTAAAAAAACCTAACTACTAAGCAAACTGAAATTATGCTGCGGGAGCTTAGTCATAAATATTGTCGTTGTCGTCGTCACCTTCCATATACGCAAAGCCAGAATTTCTACTCCCGTTTTGATCATCTCCTTTAGTGCAAGCTGTAGGTGTATAACGATATGAATCACCGCCATTAGGCCTTGGAAATGGATGCCATTTAGATTTTTAGACTCGGTATTGAACAACTGGGTGTCCTGAAAAAGGGATTGGAAAAGAACAAAAGGTGGAAGTTATTAAGATACTATAGTTAATGATGGAAAAAATCACATACTACCACTACAACGATAAATTAAATGCAGAAGCAAAACTTCGTTTGGCAAACTTTTTTCAACCTATATGAACCTATGAGGTTGTTAACAAATAAGTTATATCACACAAGCAGAATTTAGTGTGGAAAATCCCTCAAAATGAGAGTAAAATCACGGGACCTTTCGGCTGCTTAAAATCAACTATAATCAACAAGTAACAGTACAATGTCTTTGCTAGATACAACTAAATATATAAAATTCTCATTATATTCTTGGAATTAAACATCAAGAACAATGACATTAAATTGAGAGATCAAGGGTTTAGATTTCACCCAAGGACAGCTACTGTCCAGCAACTCTAAACCAGACTTTCGGTTGTCCAAAACCTATCTCCACCGTTCAGAATGTTGGCACAGACGTTGAAAAGGTGTTGTCCAAATTTTAGAACAATCGGACAGTGCACAAAGAAGCGTGACTGCTGCAGAGTTATTGAGAAAGAGAACCAACCTGAATCTGATGCGACTTGCTTTGCTCGAAAACAGAGTCTACAACCGCAAAGACATGCACTGTTTTTAATTTTGAATTTTCCACACAACCGGGAACCAGACTCCTTTCTTTTATTTTTTTTTATTAGTTTCCTCATGGACCAAGAAAATAAGCCTAACAAATCTCCCCCATTTTCTGCCTATTAGGAAGAGTTCACCATTCCGACAATCGAGCAACCCACCTTGAGCTTTTCTCTTGGTAGAGCCTTTGTCAACATATTGGAACCATTATCATTGGTATGAACTTTATCAAGTTCAAACAGTCCATCTTCAAGAGCATCTCTAATCCAATAATACAGTACATCAATATGTTTTGTTCTTTTATGAAACATAGAATTCTTACCAAGATGAATTGGACTTTCATTATCACAAAGAACCACATAGCATTGTTGTGTAAAAGAAAGATCCTGCAAAAAACTTTTCAACCACTATAGTTCTTTGCAAGCTTCTGTTATCGTCATATACTTAGCTTCAGTTGTAGACAAAGCAACACACTTTTGCAATCTTAATTGCCATGACATTGCTCTCCATGCAAAAACCATCAAATATCTAGAAGTGGATTTCATGTTGTCCTTATTTCCTTCCATATCAGAGTCTGGATATCCAATAAGCATAGGCTACTCATTTCCAAATGTGATACCCAATTTCGAAGTACCACGTAGATATCTGAAGATCCATTTAACTGCTTCCCAATGCTTCTTACTTGGATTTGACAGAAATTGACTAACAACACCAACTGCATGACCAATACCAGGTTGAGTACACACCATAGCATACATCAAGCTACCAACTACTGATGCATATGGAGCTCTATCCATTTCTTCCTTAGAAGAAGGACAATCTCTACCTGTAAGCTTAAAGTTGGTAGTAAGAGGAGAACTAACCACTTTAGCTTTATCCATGTTGAATATGCAAAACATCTTCTCAATGTATTGCTCTTGTGACATATGTAACTTCTTAGCACCTTTATCTCAAGTAATTCGTATGCCAAGAATCTGTTTTGCTGGCCCAAAGTCTTTCATAGTAAAAAACTTGCTCAAATCACGTTTCAACTGGGCAATCCTTCTAGTGTTTCTGCCAACAATCAAAATGTCATCAATATATAGCAATAGTATGATAAAATCATCAACACCAATTTTCTAAAAGAAAACACAGTGATCAAAAGTCGTCTTCTAGTAGCCCTGCTTCCCCATAACTGACTCAAATTTCTTATACCACTGTCTTGGTGCTTGCTTCAAACCATACAGACTTTTCTGAAATCTACATACATAGTCCTCTTTGTCCTTAACTTGAAAGCCTTCAGGTTGCTCCATGTAGATTTCTTTATCTAAGTCACCGTGAAGAAAAGTTGTCTTGACATCTATTTGCTCAACCTCAAGATCAAGACTAGCTGTTAAGCCAAGAACAACACAAATAGAATTCATCTTCACAACTGGAGAGAAAATCTCATCAAAGTCAATCCCTTTTCTCTTACTGAAACCCTTAACAACCAATCTAGCTTTGTATCTGGGTCATGAAGTAAATTCATCTGTCTTTACTTTGTAGACCCACTTGTGTTTCAAGGCTCTCATACCTTTTGGCAATTTCATAAGCTCAAAAGTATTATTCTCATGCAAGGAAGTCATCTCATCTCGCATGGCTTCAACCCACTCTTTCTTATGCTCATCTTCCATAGCTTCTACATAACATTGGGGCTCTCCCCCATTAGAAAGTAAGACATACTCATCAGCAGAATAACATGTGGAAGGATGAAAATCTCTGACAGACAGCCTAAGTGGAACAAATGATGACATATCAGGTACTAGCAACTCTGGATTAATATCTCTGTCTAACTCTGGTTGCTTTGGAGCATCAACACCTTGTTCATCATTCTGAACATTATCTCCCAATGGTGGCTCCATATGGCGAGAAGGAACCAGATCCAAATCAATAAGATCGTCATGCCGAGGAACTATTTCAATCTCTGTTTTCTCGGTATCTTTCAAAGTCTGATCTTCCACAAACACAACATCTCGACTTTGTACAATTTTCTTTTGAATTGGATCATATAACTTGTACCCAAACTCATCTTGACCACAACCAAGAAACACATATGGCTTAGTCTTTACATCAAGCTTTGATCTTTCATCTTTGGGAATATGCACAGAGGCTTTGCATCCAAAGATTCATAAGTGACTGTAAGAAACATCTTTGCTGCTCCAAACCCTATTAGGAACATCAAAATGGAAAGGAACACAAGGTGTTACATTAATAATATGTACTATTGTACTCAAAGCTTTACCCCAAAAGGAATCAGGCAATCCTGCATGTGAAATCAGACATCTGACTTTCTCAACTAATGTTTGTTCATCCGCTCTACTAAGCCATTTAATTGTGGTGTCTTTGGAGGAGTCTTTTGGTGTCGAAGACCTTGCTCTCTACAATAAGCATTAAAGGGGCCAGTGTATTTACCACCATTATCAGTTTGAATACACTTTAATTTATTTCCAGTTTGTCTCTTAACATATGCATGAAATTGTTTAAACACATCAAACACTTGATCCTTTGACTTCAAAGTATAAACCAATACCTTCCTAAAATGATCATCGATAAATGTGAAAAAATATAAAGACCCACCAAGTGTCCTAGTCTTCATTAGACCACATACATCGGAATGAACCATATCAAGTATATTCTCTACTCTGAAAGGAGAATGACTCTTAAAAGCATCTCTCATCTGCTTACCTGCCAAACAATGTGAATAGTTTTTCAAATGAATATCATGCACATCAGATAATGGATTCTTCTTTGAAAGAATAGACATTCCTTTTTCATTTATGTGACCAAGTCTCTTATGCCACAAATCAACCATATCAACATTCTCTACAACATTGAGAGTGTTCTTGAATATCATCGAATGTGTAATGTATAACTTTGATTCTTTCTTACCATTTCCCAGAATCAAAGAACCAAGAGTTAATTTCCACCTACCATTACCAAAACCATTGTAGTAACCATTATCATCAAGTAAGCCTGTAGACAAGACATTAAGTCTCATATTTGGAACATGTTTTACATTTTGCAAAACCAACTCCATCCCAATATCAAACTTCAAATAGACTTCTCCAATACCAACGATCTTTGATAACCCAGCATTACCCATTCGGACAACACCATGATCACCTGAAGTGTAAGATGAAAAGAAATCCCTGTGTGATGTAGCATGACAAGTAGCACCACTATCAACAACCCAACTAGAGTAATCATGTGCAATGTTGACCATATCAAAATCACAACAAATAAGAAACTCATTAGTGATAGCATTAACTTCAACATTGTCTTTATCACTATCATCTTTCTTATTATTGTGTTTTTTATTATTGTAGATTCCCTTTTTCTTTTCTTTCTTTAACTGTCTACAGAATCGAATTGTGTGCCCCTTTTACTACAATGATAACATTTAACATCAGCAAACTTACCTTTGCTGGAACTACTACGGTGATTACCTCTGTCATTCGGACCTCTACTCTAATTTATCCACCGTTTTTCTATGACCAAGACATCTGAGTGTGAAAAAGAACCCTATGACTTTCTTCTCATCTCTTCATTCAGAATGCTCCCTTTAGCCAATTCCATATAAATGATACCATCTGGTGCGGAGTTGGACAGTTATGTCCTGAAAGTCTCCCAAGAGTCCAGTAATGTACCAAAAAGCCACAAACCTTGGACTCGATCTTCAAATTTAATACCCATTCCTGCAAGCTGATTTATAAATGCCTTGAAAAACATTCAAATGATCAGTAATAGGAGTACCATCATGATACTTTAATCCCATCATCTACTTAATCAAGAACAATTTATTGTTTCTAATTTTTTGAGCATATAACTGTTCAAGCTTGTTCCACAAAGTACAGGCATGTGTCTCACCACTAATATGATTCAAAACATTATCATCAACCCATTTTCGAATATACCCACAAAACTGTCTATGCAAAATAGTCCATTCTGCATCTGATTTATTCTCAGGTTTTTCAGTAGTAAAAATAGGCAAGTAATAATCTTTCACATAAAGTAGATCTTCCATCATGCCTTTCCAAACATGATAATTATAACCATTCAAATTAATCATCCTACTTGTATTAGCTTCCATCGTTCAAACAGGTTTGATCTTCTATCATAACCAAGCTCTGATACCAATTTGATGGGAAAAATTACACAATACCACCACAACAGTAAATTAAATGCAGAAGCAAAACTTCGTTTGGCAAAATTTTCCCAACCTATATGAACCTATGAGGATGCTAACACATAAGTTATATCACACAAGCAGAATTTAGTGTGGAAAACCCCTCAAAACGAGAGTAAAACCACGAGATCTTTAAGCCGCTTAAAATCAACTATAATCAACAACTAGTAGTACAATGTCTTTCCTAGATACAACAAGAGGTATAGAATTCTCATTATATTCTTGGAATTAAACATCAAGAACAATGGCATTAAACTGAGAGATAAAGGGTTTAGATTTCACCCAAGGACAGCTATTGTCCAGCAACTCTAAACCAGACTTTGGTTGTCCAAAACCTATCTTCACCATTCAGAATGTTGGTACAGACGTTGAGAAGGTGCTGGCCAAATTTCAAAACAATCGGACGGTGCAATCTCCCAAAAATGGCACAAGAACATTGTTGTGTCACTATTACTTAGGCTAAAAAAAACTGTTACTATCCAGTAGCTCTAAACCAGAATTTCAGTTGTCCAAAACCTATCTCCACCATTCAGAATGTTGACACAGACGTTGAAAAGGTACTGTCCAAATTTCAGAACGATTGGACAGTGCAATCTCTGGGAAATGGCAAAGAAGCGCAACTGCTGCAGAGTTGTTGAAAAAGAGAACTAACCCGAATCTCATGTGACTTGCTTTGCTCTAAAACATAGCCTACAACCACAAGGACACACACTATTTTGAATTTTGAATTTTCCACACAACCAAGAACCAGACTCCTTCTTTTATTTTTTTTTTATTAGTTTTCTTGTGGACCAAGAAAATAAGCCCAACAATTAATGATATAAGTTGAGTTGAGTTGTTTGTTAGAGACACGTTGAGTTTACATAAAAAGACTCTTCTTTATATAAAAAGAAGGGAAAGTGTTGGCCTCGTTTTGACACATGCAAGTCATGAGGAGAGTGTGGATTTTTGCTCATGACTTAGTGCTTGGATGTGAGATGCAATTTTGTGTAGCCACATTGGAAATCCTCTTGACAATTCAGCAACAAGTTGGAAAGAGGGTGTAGTTAGCAAGAATTTCAGTATATATGCGTGTTGTCTTGGTTGTGAACCACTTGGCTTAGAATATTTATGGCTCTTGTGGTAAATCTATATTCTAAACTAAGTTCATGTCTCACCACTAATTATAGCTCTACTTTGACGACCCATATTCTTGAGCTAGGAACATAAACCAGAGAAAGAAGATGAGAAAACTTCTCTCGACTATTTATATTTTTTTTTTCTTTTTGAAAACAATTTTTAAAGCACAGTATATTCTGGATATGAGAAATTTATTTTTGAGAAGCACGAAATTATTTTAAAAAGTAGTTTTTAAAACTAAAAAGTGAGAAATAATCAAACAAACCCTCAGTGTGAAATTATACTACTAAATTCACCTTCAACGTACTAAGGAATTTGGAAAACATGTGTATTTAAAAGCTCAAAGATCATAAATAAGGCTTTTTTATGAACATCATCACAAATAAGTGTTAAAGTATTTAATTTAAAAAACATCGTTTATCCAAAAATAAAATCTTAAAATATCAATCTCTTAAGGGTTAAATTGATTTGTTTATTACTTTGTTCCAAAATATTTTACGTTCTCTAATGAATTGCTTTTACTTTGTATAATAATATGCACAGGAAATGCAACAGGTGAGAACATGTTCTAAACACTACAAGCCAACTAGTTAAATTACTAGGACAACGGAAAGACATAGAACACACTTTCTGGGGGCACATTTGTTGAAATGTCTTATAGTTTGAATTGCTTTCTGAAGAATGTCACTGGTAGGAGTTTTGGGAATTTATATTTGCCAGGTGGCATCCATTGCTAGTAATCCATAGGGTACAGGAGCAAACAAAATGCTTGATTACAAAGATCAGAAAGGTAGTAAAATAATACTTGTTAGGGGAGATGGTTAGCAAATAATGCATATCTTTGTGTTTGTTCAGGAGAGAAGGTATAATCAGATGCAGAGCTAGTACCCTTATCCTGTAGCTGCACTCCTTTTTACTCTCTCTTCTTCTCTTTTGTCATTTGAAGTCTTAGACTTTATAGACAGTCTTTTTCTTTTCATGGCATGGCGTGAATTAGATGTATACACATGACACGTGTACTAATAAGCGGTCTTGGTTTATGACTTTGGTTGATACTTGTCAAACCTTGCTGGCCATTCAAATTGCAGAGCACCTTCTTGCTATGGGAAAAAATAATCATTTTATTTAATTCCTAAGAATTGGACTAAAAATAAATTAAACTATATATAACTGACATTTAGATTGAAGACTAGTTGTAAATGGTCATGATTTTAAATTGTAATTGTGGTCACGAGTTTGTCTATTGTAAAATATTGTACACAAATCTGACTGCAACTGCCGTCACAAAGAGTCTAGAAAACCTTGATATCACAGTCAAAAAACAATATAGATCTTTATTTTTAAACTTTGTTAGCATTTATCTTCTGAGTGAATTTCTGTTGACAATTTAAATATATTATTGACATTCTGTCCAACAATAATATTAGGAGTACGTGCATTCCCATCCAGGACTTACGTTAAAAAAATAAAAGAAAACACGATGACATCTTAATTGAAAGCTAGCAGTGACATTACTGGTGCCAATTAGTGATGGGGCAAATTAACCGCATAAAGAGAGCTCACGTGACTGTATAAACTTAATAATCTTCTAATTTGAGTTTGAGTGTTTAAGAATGTATTGACTTTAACTATGATGTCAATGAGTCTATGTCACGATATTTTTCAGATTAAATTAAAACTTGCTAATTTTATTAATAAGTTCACATTGAAAGAGTCTTATCTGAACTTTAATATAACTAGTCGTTGCATACAAAACTTGGGGGGTCTTTGGGTAGGGTCCCAAAACTAAGATTCAACGGACATATTTTGTTAATGCTGCAGGGGTCTAGTTATAAGCAAGGTACATACATTTTAGTGTTTATGCTGCGGGAGCATAGTCATAACCAACATCATCATCATCACCTTCCATGTATGCAACAAGGGCAAAGCCAGAATCTCCATTCCCCCTATGATCATAATTTTCTTCAATGCAAGCTGTAGGTGCATAATCACACCAATCATCGCCATTGTTGTCGTATACATGCTTCTTGCATTCTGGAATAATGACCTTGGAAATGGATGACATTTTGTTCGAGACTGAATATTGAACAACAACAAGAGGAAATTAATCTGAGTATTCTGAATTAGGACTGGAGAAAATGTAAGCTATATAAGATACAAACTAGTGGTGCATGTTGATTTTGAGATGGGTTCAAGATTCATTGTATATATATGTGTGTGTAGAAAGAAGAGAAAGTGTTGGACTCGTTTTGGCACAAGCAAGTCACACGGCGAGTATGGATTTTTGCTTATGGTGTGAGCATGACTCCGTGCCTGGGAATGCACTTTCAATCTTGTGCAGCCACATTGGAAATTCTTTTGACAAATAAGCTACACGTAGGAAGGAGCAGGAGAGAGCACATATTTGTCATATTTGTGCAGTGAGATAGTGAGAATAAAAGGGGAATCTTGGAGTGGATGGTTGGGTAATATAAAGTATACTAAAATGATTTTTATAAAACAATTGGAATGTATGGTACAAGTTTTGTTATTTATTCCGTTTGATTTTGAGGGTATTTTTTAGATGTCTGTACATGAAAAGTAACAGATAAAAGATAAAAATAATTATATACATTGTCACATATTGTATTATTTGTTCAACTAATAAAAGTGTAAAATACAAGGTTAAGGATATAAGGTGGGTAATTATAGTTGGGATGGTAATTCCATCAATTTATTCACCAATCATAAGAAGTGTAAGGAAGGATAGGGTAGAAAGTAGAACACCAAACTAGTGAGCGGCATTTCATGATGTTTGCTGTATCAAGTTTAGCTTGGAAACTTTATTGTTCCAATGTTAAATCAAGATTAAATTATTTTATAATTTTTAATTACGTCTCTGATTTTTATTTTTAAATCAATCTTTAAATTTTTACTAATTTTTTAATTAGGTCCTTCCTAATATTTAATTAAAAAACAAATATAAGATTCAATTAAAATAATTAATTCTGGGACCTATTTGAAAATTGTTATAGTTTAAATATTTAATTAAAAATTATTAAGGTTTTCAGTATCTCACCTATGTAGGCCAATATTTTTACCTTTGTAGTTCTAGAAGTTCTAATTTCAATATTTTTAACCAACATAAGTGAGAATACTAAAATATAAAGATAAAAATATTAACATGATGAAATTTTAT
>JAMLFT010003250.1:7061-22601 GCA_026544285.1 Pachyrhizus erosus | reverse complement strand
TATATAATAAATATAAAATAATTGTAAAATATGCAATAATAATATAATTATTATTTTAAATAACATTGTCTCTCTTTTATTTTATCAAAAAGTAATATTATATTTTTTAATTTAATAAAAATTAGTAAAATAACATGTAATAATACTAAAAAAAATAGCAATACATATAAATAATATTTCTTAAACATGAATAATACTTATAACAGTTAAATTATAAGATATAAAATTTGAATCTCATAACAATATTTGTAGATGAAAATAATTTTTGAAGTAATTATAAGTTAATAGCTTTAAAATATAACAAGTGATGAAATTAAAATAAATAACAATAACAATAATAAGCAAATCTTGTTACATTGATAGACAGTCTTCAATTTAAATATACTTCAAAAATATCACATAATTAAAACTAATATATTCAAAATGATTAAAATATCATTTTAAAATAAATTTTTAAATTTTACAATAAAAACATTTAAAAATTAATTATAATTTCATAAAAATCAAGTATACGTAAACATAATATATTCAATAACTGAAATGAATATTCAAATTAAAATAATTTTAAATTTTTATCTATTATATATTTTTTAATTTATACATTTAGTATATGTATTGCATCACTAGAGAATAAAAAAAATCAATATATAATTAATTATTTTTATCAATTTTAATATAATTATATTCAATGCACTATATACAGTTTAAAAATTATTTTATTAATATACATATATTTATTTATATAAATACTAAATAAAAAATATAAAAATGTATTTTAATTAAAGTCATACATTACATAAGTTTAAAATCTAGTAATAAACAAAGTTAGAATTATAATTGAAGAAATGTCTTTTAAATACGTAAAGAATGAAAGAATTGCTTCGATTTCTTTATAGATAATTAAGCTTTCATTCTTTTTTATTTTTATTTTGTTTAGGAATCGGACACACACACACATATATATTAGAAACTTATAATAATTCACGTACTTATATATCTTAGAAAATTATAATAGAACATATATATCTGATAACTAATTTATAGCATCTTAAACCCTTTAATAAGTCTTCATTTTAATATTTGAGAAATCGGATATATTATTCGTTCTAGCAACACATTGTCTTTGAATGTCGTTTAGGCAGGCCTCTATGTATTCTATAGTATCCAGGTTTGTTTTCTCCTGATTTTCTCATAGTCAATCATAATTTTATGTTCATGTTCAACATTAAAAATATTATCTAGAAACATTAACATTTCACAATATTCACTCAGACTCAGACGGTGTTACATATCAAGGTACCCAATAACTATACAACATGGTCAATCATATCATATCAACATAAAATATAAACATAATACTAGGTCCATCAAATTAAATAACCAACTATAACACCAACTAGGCAATTGCTAATGGTTTCCCGAGGTACAACATGGTATTATTACTGCTAGTGGATATCTTCAAAGCCATTTCTACTGAAAGAAGAAAATATTGATAATGGAACATGCAAAGGGTGAGTCAATAATTCAAGAGACTGGAACATGAGACCGTTGATTACAAATGAGACTCAAGCTTTCTCCGAAGTCAACATAGAAGCTACTTAGTGATAAATGAAAAAAGCAAAAAAGTAAGCTGACAACTTTGTCTGAAAAGGTGAAAAAGAAAATTGCAATTGTACCAAAGCAACAAAAGCCTTCCAACAATCATAAACAACTAATTTAGAAACAAAAGGGCAAGGTGAAAAACTTGAAGATGAGAGATTATACAGTGTAGAAATTTGATCTAAATTGTGGGGATAAATATAAATGATAAAAAGATATTGAAACATCACTTGGAAGAGATGATGGAAGCAGGAGTTCATTCTGATCACCGTATTAGAGAGTGGAATCCTAAATCGTCACCTTATATATCCGCAAAACGTAAGGGTATTCATATTACAAATCTTATTTGAACTATTCGGGTTTTTATCAGAAGTTTGTGATTTAGTTTTTGATGTAGAAAGTGGAGGAAAACAATTTCTGCTCACCCATCCCATTCTCTGAAAGCTTCAAAATGTAAAAAATGAACAGCTACTGATTGAGTTTAGCTTAGAATTTGAAAGGTTGACAAGTCATGTGTACTGTTAAGATGTATCGCCACCACAAACACATTAGTCTACAAGTGAGTGAGATTAGCTAAAATCAAAAGGTTATCCTATTCATAACCCAAAACTCTATTTCTATCTTTGTTTGTGATATCATAATTCAAAATTCCATCACTTGTGCAGTATCTTAACTATTAAAACTGTTTATCCAAACTGTTTAACATGAGCACACCGTATAAAGAAGTGTACAGTTCTTACTAGTTACAAAGTTGTCGCTACTCCATGATCAAACATTTGAAGCCAAATGTTTGTGCTCTAATTCTCTTGAGTTTCTGTCTTGCCCCGCAAACCATTGCACCGTTCGTTGAGCAATTGCCAACCAAACCCTTCTCAATCTCTCTTCCTTCTCGTTGTTCCCACTTGATGCCACACTTGCTTCCATTCTATTCTGCTTGTACGTTTCTATGAACCTGGGAACATGAACAATCTCAGACATAGATCTCTTGTCAGCAGCATTCAACAACGCAAATGAACTTTCGTCCTCATTGAAAATAGAGGGAAGGCTTGAATTTCTTCGAAACATTTCATTTGAGGGAGAGAACCTTCTGCTTGACATGTCAAGAAGCATCTCACTGTTTAATGATAACAAGTCCGAAGAGTTAAGATCACTCCACCTGCTCCTTGTAACAACATCAGATACCACAATTTTGTGATTGAACTTGTGCACGTGTGTCCCTATTGTTCCATAAACCTCTTGATCAATGAGAAGTTCTTCTTTGTTGCTCCTGCTCAAATTCCTAAACCTGTGTTAAGTGATCAATATGAGGTAATCCTATAAACGAAAGATCAATACGTAGATAATTTTCTATCTTTTATAATATCAATACAATGGCATATTTAAACCTTTTAACAACCTGCTTCCAATGTTAAACCTTGATGATGGCCTTTGATGGGATGGTTCCCTGTGAACAAAGATTTGAAGGTTAGTGTCCTCGGTTAAATTTGACGGCACTCTTAGGGACCTTGAACTGATTGAGAAGGTGAAGTTCTTGATGTCTAAAGGATCAATAGTGTTCCTGCAAAGAGGACAACTAGAATGACTTTCAAGCCACTTGTCAATGCAATTCATGTGGAAAGCATGTTTGCATTTTGGCAAGAGTCTAAGAATCTCAGTGTCCTCAAACTGTGACAAGCAAACCGTGCACTCTAGGCCTTGTTTGGACCCCTTAAGGGAAGAGAATCTGAAAAATGGGAGTGCTTCAATCACTTGTCTGTCTATCCCTGAAAGTCTTGACCTTGAATTTGTTCTTGTTGGTGCTTGAAAATTTGGTGAATGATGGCTACTACTTCTGTGGATGAGTTCAAGAGGGGTAGTTCTGCGGAACCTTATATAGACAAGTAAGAGAAATGATAGGGTGAACAATATTGAGAGGGCCACTATTACAACCACCTTGCTTGGACGCACAGGTTGGGGAAAATCTGGCATTGAATTTGTGTCACTATCTTGGCCTCGAACATTAGAAATGAAAGAAAGAACCATCATGATGATGAACACTAGCAAAAGGTTCTTGAGTGGATAGTTACGGATGATGTTGTAATTGCAATTGCTCATCTTGAGAATTGAGATATTGCTAGACTAGTGATTCTCTGGGGGACTTTTTGTTTTAAATTTATCACTTAATTTTAACATATCTGGGTAGAAAATTCGTATTTGGAATAGCATCTTTTAGAGCTATATCTATCCAACAAATGCAGATAATGAGAAAAGGTTTCAATATTGGCTTTTAATTTGTATTTGCAGTCTGCAACCAGGAAGCTTTATCTGTTTGTTGGTTTATGTAATGAATGCGTTCCACAATTAATTAAAAATATCTTGAGATCAGTGAGGACAAAAGGGTGCATCATCTTGCAACTGTGACCAAGAAACAGAAATAGAAATTTATGTGTATGATTATGTCATAAAACAGGACATAAAAATAAAAACAATTTAAAACTCAATGATTTTCACTTTTTTATACTTTTTTTCTCCCTTTTTTTTTCATGCATCAATTATCACTTTCCTTTTTCTTCCCTTTCTTTATTGTATTTCTTTTTCTTTTCTATTTTTACACCCAAAAATAGTGTACAATGTCAATTATCCTAATAAATATATATTGTTAGGTAGACTTCTATATCACACCCGAGTATACATCGTTTACTTTTCTATTGAAAGATCCTTTTGCATGAGAATCAACTTTTTTTAATATTATCTACTCTATAGGTCAATTGTAGGGTACAATCCTACTTTAAAATATCTTTGATGCACATCAAGCCAATATTTTTGAGGTATTAGTTTTAGAAGTGTGGGGACGCCTCAATAAACAACAAAAGAAGTATAGAACTGGAAAATCTCATCTTTTTTTCGGTACAAAATTATGTTCAACTAATTTTGTTATGGGCTTAAGAATTTCTTGTGATGAACCGTCCGTAAGTTGCACCTTCTCGTGGAAAAAGCAAAAAAGTATATAGAGAACGATATAAAATTTTGTATATCCGTAATTCATCAAAATCCTCTAATGAAACTTTACAAAATTGCTTTATATATGCTGCTAGTCAAATTTACAAAATTACACGTTTAGTTATCTATCTTATCTTTTTATTCGGTTTATTTCTTTATTTTTTTATAAATAATTTAATCCTTTATATATTGATTTGAGTAAACATTATGATGGTTAAAAATTATCACAAAACAATACTTAGTTGCGCGAACATGTTTTCACATGCATAATTAACATGATATTGATTTTTAACCATAACAATAATATTTAAAAATTATAAAAATTTAAGAATCCCTTTGTGAAGAACTTTAAAATTCTCATATTTGATTTCTGTTACACGATTCCATGAATTTTAAAATTGATTAAGATATTTTGTTATCCTATGTGTTTTAATTAATATAGTTGAAAATTAAATGATTTTTTTAAACTTGTATGAGAATTAAATCTTTTCATGTGGTAAATTTTACAAAATGTAGTTTGTTTTAATGTATGCTTTGAGTCTAGACTTTTTACAATTGAAAGAGGGATTTAAGTTGCCTCTTCCATGCAAGATATTCAAAAATTGTCTCATTTTGATGAAGAGTGAAAGAGAACAAATTGGATTAAGTTTCCAAGTTGGAGAAACCCATTTTTTGTGGCATGGGTTTAACATAATCCACTCAATTCTTTTGATCTAAGCTTTATTTGCTACAAAATTTAGGATATTTTGATTAGAATGCATCAATCAAGAGTAACTCTTAATCAATTTTAAGATTCATGAATCCATATGAAAGAAATCATGAATGAAAACTTTAAAGTTCTAGCCAAAGGGATTTTTTAAAACATTATTGTGATAGTTAAAACTTGTCACTATGTTAATTACTTAAAGGAAAATGTATGCAGACAAGTAAGTATTATTTTATAGAAGTTTTTAATGACTATTTGAAAAGTTAGAAACACACTAAAAAGGGGATTAAATATGTGTGTGAATCTTTAAAAACTTTTTGCAAAACCCTTTTGAATCAAAAGATAGAATAAAACAAATTTAAAACATCCTTGGATGTCTAAAATCATGAGAAAGGTTGTAATAAGAAAATAATAAAGAAAATATTGTTTTATACTAGTTCACTCAATTTTGAGCTACATCTAGTTCTTCTTCAACTTGAGAAAGGTTTCATCATCCAATATAAGGTTACTATAAATATTTTTAATTAGCACTTATGGCTACAACAAGTATCCTATCTATCACTTATTCCACCCATCATCCAAGTATTTTTTTTTATTGTCACTTATTACTACAATTTATTTATGCTAGATTAAGAAACTTAAGTATTTTTTGTTCATTAAGTCATTCTTATCTTTCACAATCATTATAGGTTTACAATAACAAAGCAATTCACAATTGCGAGAATATACAAATTAAGCTCAAAATACAAACAACTTAACAAAGTTAAGGATGGATATAGGTTTGGCACAAAAGATATCTTAAGAAGAGGTCATCCAAAAGGGCCAAAGTAAAAAAGCTTGTTTGTGATTTTGATTTATTTTGTTAGCTCATTCATTACTCTATATTTTTCTCTTAACAAGTTCATCCTTTTATAGTTTTCACGTAGAAATATCGATTATGAGAGAATATTATTGTAATTTTTCCTATTCTAATTCTTCATTTAATACATGAGAGTTTTAGTTACATTTTCTTTTTTAAAGTGATACCTTCATTAGAGGAGAGAAAGAAAAGAGGATATTGTAAAGCAAACAAAAAATATAAGAAAGAGGGTTGAATTGTGCTTTAAATTTTTTTCATAAAAACTTCATTAAAAACATGTAAGACTATATTGTTTGATCTTTTAAGAGCAAAAACAATTTTTAAAAAGCAAGACAACAATTTTCAAAACACTTGTTTGAAAGAATACCAATTCACCTAGTTACTAAAAAGAATTAGAAAAGCACACAAGAGATTTTTATACTAGTTCATCTCTACCATTGAGGCTATGTCCAGTTCTTGGTAAACTACAAAGTTCTACTATAATAATAAATACAAATGTTTTTTTTTTCACTAGCCACTTCTGGCTTTTACAACATTTAGTATTTCCTTAGCCACTTTGAGCTATTACAACCAAGTATTCTTTCTTAAGACACTTCTGACTTAACTTGTCAAAGATATGAGAAAAAGGGCACAAGTGACTCTACAACATCTATATAAGAGGAATATAAACAATGATTAAGAGTTTAACTTTCGAATATGATGGTGTATGAGAACATTTTTATAGGAAGAAATACAAGAGGAGTTTTTACCTTATGAAGTCTTAAAGCAAAGTAAACTTGATTTTCTTTTATGGGGCATGTCATGAGTCTTCTTATATTTATATGTGATTTCTTCAAGTATTCATTGTCTCACAATGGTCTTCTAGCTTCATCTATTGATGAGAGGTCTAAATCAACACAAATGTTGTATTAATTGCTTTTCAGCAACTAGTCACTTAATTTACTAATAAAGAGCCTATTTATCTCCTTTTGTAGGTTCCTATTATATATTAGTAGTCAATTATTGATCTTATATTCCCTATTTTTGGACTTACAATAAAGCGTGACTTTTGAGACATCAAGAAGACTTCTTGAATATGCTTAGGGAGTTTCTTCCTTATACTTTGAGACATTTTTTGCAAAACATAAAGAATATTCCTATGTAACAACTATAGTGATTACAAAAACTTAGACTTGTTTGAAGTACAAAGCAGATGATGTAACAAGCTATTATGAAAACGATAAGTAGACGACTTGTTTAATAGTCCATCAAATAGATTATCCTCTTATAAGAGATGATAAAACTTATTTATTATTTGCAAACATAGAAACATAACTTTTAGGAGTCTGATTCATCTTTGCCTTAACAATCTCCTTCTTTTTTGATGATGCAAAACAATAATAAAGTTTACCTTTTGAAACCAGATGATAAAAATGATACATTTTAAAGTTAAAACAATACTCCCTTGGTAAGCTTTGTGCTAGACTCCTCCTAAGATTAAGTCGTCATTTTTTTTCTTCTAGATTCCTCTTGTCTTTTGGTCTTCCTCTTTATATTCATATCATTTGTATTACTCCCCTTTGATTGATACAAGATAAAAACGGAATCATTAGACTAAGTTAGAATTAGAGGAAATGTTGAGACCCATGTCTTTATACCATTCACATAAGTGGCAAACTTCCTCTTCAGCAACACAACATGCCTTTAATTTAGCTTTTAAAGCCTCCTTAGTTTGTTGAAGTTCATCAAGGAACCACGTCATTTCTTCTGTTATAGGTTAATATTCAAAGGCGTATGTGATTTCATCAAGATCTTTAACAATACCAAACTCAAATTACTAAAAAAAGAACTTTAAGTAAGGTTGCTAAACGATGAATGAGAACTTAGACAAACTTTCATTGTAGAAGAAGGATTACGTTATGTTCGGTAGCATCTGCATTCAAAAAGTTCCCATGTTCTAAAGAGAACCAACCAATGCTAAAGTGCATTTCATCTGGTGAAGGCTTATCTTCAGCATTTATGTTTGAAACAAATGCATGAAGCTTTTGATGCTAACGTAGACAAGTAACATCTTCCATTAGCATTTCCTTCTTAGATAGATGATCAAGTTCACACTTGAACAAAGCTCTTCATCTAACTCAGATTAGACGTTCAGGATCATAATCTTCTACGATAATCTCTTTACCCTTGTAGATATCTTGAAAGACTTTATCAACTATGGTGTCTAGGGCTAACTTAAAGTTGGAAGTTTTCTTGGCCACACAAGTGACTAACTATTAAGAATAACAAGACACCCTTTATTTATTCTTTCAATATTCTACATAGATTACGTATGTAGACAAATTTCTTGGCTATAAGAAGTCATTTTCACCTCTAAGTCATGATTAAAGTCATTGATTTTCCAATTGTTAAACTCAAGATTGTCTTTAGGATTCAACTTAAGGTCTTTGACATAAGATGGTTTCCTTAGATGGGGCATTATCCAAAGCATTAAGATATTTTTGGAGGCTATAAGACCTAAAATTGATGGAGATTGTATGGTCTCATGTAAGGTAACTCACCAAAGAAGTTTCCTTTCCTCTTCCAAACTTCAACATGAACAGGTAATTTCTTTTTGAAGGAGGAGTTATGAACAAAGATGATCCTATTAGAATTTGGGGCTACACAAGGTCTAGGTTCAACAACCATTATGAAGGGTTTATATCCTAATGTAGGTGTAGAAACTTGTTCTTGATTAGAGGGAGTAGACGAAAAAGAAATACTTGAAACCTTCAATATCACCAACTTATCATAATCAACATTTGCCAAATGCAAGGTTCAATCCTCTAGTGTTAAGATGTTCTAGTTCCTCCATTATTGAGATTCTTCCCATGGATTGCATCTCTTCACCTTGAATCCATGATAGTATTTGATGTTGACTTTTTTAGGAGGAGGAATGATGAGTGCTAAAACCATGTAGTACTACTTTGGTGGACTTCCAATAATCCATTTAGGAAAATGTGGTACTCTCCTTTTAGGTGGACTGAATAAAGTAGAAAAACCATGAGATATAGGAATTAAGGCATTCTTGGTGTGTGGATTTTCTCTATATATGGTTCCAAACAATGTTGTTTGTTTGTCTTAAGCACTTCTAGTGAAAGTATTGGAAAGATAGGTGGTACATGAGCAGATGGATCACCTCTTTCAACAATATCATTTATTGGTAGAATGATAGATGTAACGATAATAGACTGAAGTAGAGATTCTTTTATCTGCATCACTTCTTTAGGTGCTACACCTACTCCTAGTGGAATAGGTTGCATCTCTTTACCTCTTTCCTCTATATTAGTAGCTAAGAGAGATATAGCAAGTTCAATAACAAACTATATTCTCTTAATGAGTTTTTCTGTTGTCTTAGAAGTTTTATCTTTAGCGAAGAAGGTTATAAAAGTCTCAACGATAGTTTGTTGAAGAAGTTTTTCCTCGTGGGCTTGAAGAACTTAATCTTGATCTTTCTTCCTCTTAGCTTCGAGATTGGAGATAGAAGTTGCTCGTTGAAGCTATGGTTTTTCTTGAAGGTAGGAGCGAGGTTTGAGAATAAAATATCTAGTTTGGCATTTGGAAGGTAGGTTAGAAATTTTAGAGGTTTTTCTTTTCTAAGGAGGATTTTCTAGTTTAGGGGGAAATTTCTTGATTTTGATGTGGATAGCCATTTTGTAAGGACATTGTTATGTGGGTTTAAAAGATGGTTAAGGTTGTTTTCTTTTGTCAGAAGGTGAAGATGGTGGTTTGTGGGAATGGATATATAAAGAAGGTTGAGAGAAGAGTTATGTTTAAGGCATAAAGAATCAAGTTATTTAGTTTTTGTCCCACCATCATGTGGTATATATTGAATATGTCCTTGTTAGACATGTAATACTGTGAAATTTCAACCCAATTATATGTACGATATATTTATTTATTTATTTGATTTTTTTTTCATTTATATGAAAATAACTCACTAAAATTAATTACTAAAAGTTTTAAGTAGCTAAAATTATCTATAAGGACTTTCTAGGCTAAATATTGATGATAATAATTTTATGTAGTTATTAAGACTTGGTTGTACATATGTATTCATAAATTTAATTCTTGACGTTTATTTATTTCTTTTTTCGTTTGCCTATATATTTGTCTGATGAACTTTATCTGCCAAATAAAGTTCTACAAATGAATATTTGTTTAATGTTAGATGGTAAAATAAAACACGTGAGATTCCAATCATTAGAGGAAGCTAAAAATTTAATTGTAAAAATTTTGCCTTGATGAAATTTTACTGATAAACTTTCATCAATAAAAATTTAGTAGATAAAATTTATGTCTCGTTCAATTAAAACCTTAATTATTTTAATCCATCTATTAGGAAGATAAAATTGTTTCAAGATAAAGAAAATAAAAGAGAAAAACAGGTAGTGCTATTAGGCAAAAACTTGTCGAAAATCAATAAAAAATTGATTATTTTTTTTCACATTTTTCGATAAATTTTCTAGATCGAGTGGGCCCCACAATGGAGTCCATGTGGCAACAACCTATAGGGTACTAAAACCCATAGCGAACACAAAACCAAAGTCACCCAAAAATCACTAAAACATCATATTAACTCTTAACACGTTTAATCATCTAACTTAACACATCTAGTCCTATTTAATTATTTTTCTTTGAAAATCCAACCTTATACCTTTTATGCATGCACGAGCTGCCTAAGCTACCTTACCCACACTGAACATTTGCTTAAATCCATCTCCATGCGTTTCTCTCCAACACTAAAGCAAAAATTGTGAGCTCTCAATGTGCTACAAGGAGTTCTTGCCCAATCTTAGTATTTCTCAACCTTCCTTCTTCAACCCTTAGTGAGGTGTGATTCACTTTGATGAGGATTCAAGCTTGGCTTGTAACATCCTATTTTTGATATAGTGAAGTTATAAATTTGAAGATTTGCTTCTCTTCCTTCTTAATATTTTAATTTAGCCAAAATAGGATTTAGAAATTTATTTGCTATAAAAGAAATATTATCTAGAAGATATTATTTAGGGATAAAAAGGGAGAGAAATTTAGTTAGTTAAAAATTAAATAAAATTAATTTAAAACAATAATAATACTAACCAATTTTTAGATAAGAAAGTAGACTCTTGATATAATAAGATAAAATAATACTAAACGGAGATAAGAATAAGGATTAGAAAATCAGAATATAAATTTTTAGGAATTAAAAATAAATTTTTAGGAATTAGATATGAAATAAATAAATATTTTTAGATAAATAAATTTTATCAAATAAAATAAATATTGGTGAAAATAAAATTTAAGATCAATGAGAGAAAAATATAAATGAGATTTTAGGATTTTTGGAAAACTTTAAAATAAAAAATATAATTATTAAAAATTAAAAATAGAAAATAAAGAAATTGAAAATTAAAAAACAAAAAAGGGACAAGTAGGATTCGATCCCAAAAGAGGAGAGTAGAAAATGGAGCTTAGCCAATTGAGCTACCCGTTTTGGGTGACAAATAACAGCCCAAGAAGAATAAAAGTTAAAACTATTGGGTCAAATGAGAAATAAAAATGTGAAAGGAAAAAACGGTGTGGGATGGAATCAAAGTGCAAAACATGGGAGCCGAAGCTATGTTTGAATGCAGGGATTGCCATTTGACCGCTAGGCCCATCGTTGTTTATTTTTACAAATTAATTCTACTTAACCTTTCCTAAAGAGCGAAGATTGCCATTGAAGCACCTCGTCACCTTCTTCCCCCTCGAGACAACTTCTGCAACATCATTGTCTTGCCAAATACGCTCTGCCCATACCATAGCATCCCCTAGCTAGGCCGCCCATGACCTACGGTTTGCTTCGACGTGAAGAAAAGGGGCAGAGGACGTCTATAAATACAAAATCGATTCGCAAATGAAGAAAATTGTCGAACACCTTCATTAATCAGATTCCCCTCAAATTTTCACCCTCTTCGTTTCCTTCCAATCCTTAAAACTTCAAAATCATTCATGCTACAATCCCGTAGAAGAAATTTGAAGAAAAACTAAAGGAATCACAAATTTGCATCGTTGTTGGAGTTTCATGGGAGCCTCGTTGGGAAAAATTGAGAAAGGTAGGAGGAGTTATTTTTCCTTCGAATTTTGTTGCTAGATATAATATAGATAATATGAATTTGGTTTCTAGAAAGTCTAACACTACAAAACTCAGTAATTCTCCAAAAAGTAATATGAGTTATAAAATTTGAATTTGTAAGAATCTAGAAACTTGATTTTCCTTGTCTGTCCATATTTGATCAAATTATGGGTAAGTTATGCTTGAGACAAGTTATACGAATCATTTTGTGTAACTAATTTTCCAAAAAGAAAGGAGAAAGTAAAAAATTGAATGATAGTATGAAGCTTGACTTTGTTTCTATTTATAAAGCATACTTAGAGTGATTTTTAGATGAGCACAAGTTAGAAAACCACAAAATTATATTTAGGACAAGTCAAAAATCAACAGAAACTCTTACCACTAGGCAAGAAGAGAAGAACTATGAAATTCAAACAAATTTCATGCCAAAAAACAAAGGCTGGTGAGGAAGAAGATGATCAAAGGTCAAATGACTATGTTGCCCTTGGGGTAGGAAAATTACCAAAATACCCCTAAGCTAGAAATTTTGCCATTTTCCTTATCTAAAAATTCTTGAAAATAATTTCAGAAGGTATCTCTACCCAGTATTCAATGCTTTATCACATATTTCCTAAAGTTTCAAGTAAAATTAAAACATATTTTCTTATCAAACAAAGATTCAAAGCCTTTTTAGATCTACCTCTTCCATATAAATATAAAGGTAGAAAGGAATTTTGAAAGAAAAAGTGTAAAATGACCATTTTACCCTTGTCTTACTGTTTGATTATAATGTGTATTATTGATTGTTGTGATCATTGAGTATGATTTTAAATGTATTGAATTGTTAGTATAAATGTGATTTACTACCTCTACTTCTGAAAGTGGTCACATATTCATGTTATATGTCTATATGAGATAGTAAATTCTTGAAATAACCTTAGGGTAGAAGATGAACTGAGAAATGCTCAAATAATAATGACAACTATAAAAAAATTATAATATAAAGATGAAAGATGGATACTACCCATAAATATCTGAACATGTCATCAGTACCAACATAGAATTAACAGTAGTGTTGATAGATGAAATAAGGATGATAGATTATATTGAAAATCATAACGAGTGAGAAATAAGATTGAAGGATGCAAAGGTTGACCATAGAATGTACTTGAGGAATGTACGTAGGCTTTGGAGAGATCTTGGGGGTAGATAAGGTGTCAAGTTGTGAATCGCTCAAAGTGAATAAGGTCACATAACCGACTTGGCGTCCCTGACAAAGTCGAGCATTACCAAGATTTGGTTGAGAATATCTTGGACGTACCAGGCAAGATATATACTCCCGATCATCAACCTAAGAATACAAATTTGGATTATTATTGACACACTTATGTAAGTCCTCTTGGAGTTAGCAAGTAATGGAGGTAGCGAAAGGCCGTTAATTGAGTAGAATCCCTAACTAGATACATCACTGAGAGTGAAAGCCTACGTTAGCTAGAAACCCTCTATATGTGTTTGCCTAAGGATAAATGAGTCACTCCTACAACCCCTACATTTTTCCAAACACAAATGGTAGAAGAATTCTAACCACTATTGCATCTATCCATAATACCTTTGGAAGGGATATGGACGTATGATAGAAGTTAGGGAGATGATACGTTTATGGGCTATGTTCGGTTTGCCTTTATGGCTACCAATATCGTAGTTCCATGGTGATTTTATCACATAAATATACTTGTGGTTCTATCCCAAACTTCGCCTCCCAAATTCACCAGTGTTCTTGTGCCACGACAAAAACCTTATATAACAAACTAAATTCCAGACTAATATAAACATACATATAAACTTAACTTTATTATTTAGACAAAAGCTTACATAAGCATTTCATTATTATTATAAAGAGAAGATTTAAACTTCATTTTCCGAATCTTCCGAGGGATCATCTTCCTCAGAGGAGTCAACTCTAGGAGCGGATCTGACCACTTTATGCCTATTGCGGCTTGAGGAAGAGTTGCTTGGTCATCCCCTCCTGGGATGTGATGGAAAATCGAGAGGCAATTCGAAAACTCGTGGAGGTTCTACCTGAGTTAGTACAATAGGAAGGTCTATTTGTCCATATGAAGTGGGGGCAAATGGAGCTGCATGAAAGAAAATGAAACAGACATATCCAATGTAGGCATCTAGTTAATACAATGAATCCCTTGTCCATCGTCTACACAAGGGGGTTATAAACACGTGAAACAACGGGTGGAATCCTTTAGACATCTTTTCGTGAAAGGGTTAGTTATAGGAGTGAATCTTCAATTCTTAAGTAATCATGCAATATTGGCGTACCTAAAATTGTTTATTCTCAATCTCACTACATCGATTCCTATTTAACAATTTACTAATGTTTTGGGCATCCCTCGCTACCTCTTTACTACTACCACTTGAGGACTTATGCGAATTGTAATATTAAGTCCATGAATTGCAATTATTTTCAGTGACGGTCAGGAGTACATATCTCAAGCTGGTACAAGGCTTAGATACTCACTACTGACTTTAGTAATGCTCTGCTTTGTCAGGGTTACCAAGTTGGCTTTATGACTCCTTAATTTGGGCAGTTCACAAACCTGGTGCCTTAAACACCCCAAGGACTTCGATATCCTACATACATTCCTCAAGTACCTTTTGTAGTCAACCCATTGCATTTTCTCCTTTCTTTAGTCTCACTCGCATTCTATTCATTTGCCTTTACTTTTGTCAATCAAGTCTCCTAGGTACTAGATCCCTAGAATCTTCTGATCTGAAGATTCCTGCTTGTTCATTTCATTTTATTTGGCCATTACCTTGGTCTGGTTTTGGCAGGAGGGGGATCTCTTTGTTTATGGAGACTTATCTATCTTTTCACTTCTTGAGCTAAGATGGTAATAATTTTCTTCCCTTTCAAAATTCAAGGTATTCTACTATTTTACTTACTCAATAGGGTGTTTATTAAGCATTTATTTTATAATCAATTCACTTACGAAAATTTTATGTTAGAAATTCGCATTTACCTACCTATCTTAGACTTAAATATCTCTTAAGAAACCTTGTTCTTTAAGTTGAATGCTCAATTATCATAGCTATATAGTTTTTAAGATTCTTCCTTAAACTTTTGTCAAAGTCTTTAGGAATAAATTATTATTTAATGAATAAAATTAGATCTAAGGGTATTTTGGTCTTTTTCTCATAAAAGATGTTAGAACTTTCTTGTCTCCTTTTTACTGTGATATTTCAATGTTTCATTTGTGGCTATAATCATAGAAGTTTCTATATTAATTTAAT
>JAMLFT010003249.1:0-22601 GCA_026544285.1 Pachyrhizus erosus | reverse complement strand
CTACACGACGCTCTTCCGTTCTAACTCTTATTTTCAAACATGACTTTATAAAGTACAGTTGTGTTTCAAAACATAATTTTAAATTTTTTTAATTAGAATTAAATAAAATCCATGTTTTGTAAAAAAAAAAAAAAAGGAGAGGTAAGAAAGTTGTGTCTTAAGTCATGACTTTGGTTTTAGAAAAAACAAAATTTCAAAATCAAAGTTAAATCAGGACTTTAATTTTAAAAAAATCGTGGTTGAAAACACAATTTCAATAATTTAAATTAAAAAATATACATAAGAAGTATTTTGAAATATGAATTTCTAATACAAAGTTAATATTTCAAAACACGATTTACCTATTTTTGTAAAAAATTTAAAATTTATTCATTTTTTTAAATTTTTAAAAAATATCATTGAAAGATAAAATAGTTATTATTATATTATTATTTAATGTTGTTAGTTGATAATGAGAATTAAAATAAAAAAATTAAAAGATTAAAATTAAAATAACTTTTTTAAGATTAAAATAAAAAAAAAACCTCTTTATTTAATAAATATATTATTTAAGTCTACGTAATATATCAATGACGGTTGGTTTAGTAAAAGACACTAATTTTCTATAATGTGATAAACTAAAATTTGAATTTCTGATAAAAAAATATTTATATTTAGCATCGGAGAATACTTCAAACAAGATTGTTATTACATAAAGATATTTTTTTAACATAAAAAATGCTAATATATAATATGGCATCTAGTGTACAATGACTAAATATTAAATGTAAATGCAAAACATTATATTTGAGTATTGGCTGTATTTTATAATAAGTTATAGGACAAAAATCTTTATCATCGTGTTGGGGATTAAACATACCTCTTGGTAATTTGTGAGTAAATCGAAATAAATCTTTGTGTGCTTCTATGTACTTAATCTCCTTATTTTATTTTTCTAGCAAATGGAATAATTTTGTGAAAAAGTTTTTCAGACTTTTTTTTTAAGTACGTGTTTATTATCTAGCATTTAAGAGCATTTAAAACTAATTAGACTATCTTTGAGTGCGTAGATAGTGAACATGAAATTGTTCAAGTTTATTAAATAATTTCAAGTTCTAATCCTTAATATACAACTTGTTCAAGTCCTTATACATGTGGTATATTAAAAAGTACTTTAAAAAAACTAGTTAGACTATCTTCAATGTTTTTCATCATTTTCCTAGTTGACCAAATGTTATGCCTTCTTATATTTCTCTAAAGTGAAAAAGTTATTCAAAGTAAGCTTAACCAAATACAAACTTAAATTTGTTTTTATTGGTAGAATATCAATAGAACGAATGGTTTTGATGATTTCCTTGAGGAATTTGATTGATTGATTTATTCCCTTTTTGCACGTAGAAGAAGATAACTTGAGTTTAGAAAACAATCAACACGAAGTTACTTTTCCCCATTTTACTTTTCATGATATATTGGCTTAAGAATAAACTATAGAAAAAAAAAAATAGCATTGAAATCCATTTTTATTGACCAATTAGAATTGCCTCCCAGATCTATAGTCGTCTCAAAAGATCCAATATTCATACATTATTAGAACTTTTGAATAACAGTCAAGAAGACCTGAAAATTGAACATTTTTGTGTAGAAGATGTAAAATATATATTGGACATTTTAGAAATACAAAAGCATTTTGCATAAATCTGAAATCCATTGGCATATAATTTTTTCAGATTTCTTTTTTTCTAAACTTTAGGTGTTGTTCGCTTCTAAAGCCAACACCATTTGTGAATCACTTGTTTGACAGTAATATTCTAGTCCCATAGGAATAAGGACTTTTCAACGGACATTTCTTGCTCGGAAAGAAACATTTCTTATATCAATTTTCTCTTCTTTTTGTTGAGTGAACTATTGCAGTAAGGCATTCCAACTTGATATAATAACCCAAATTGGTGTTGTCCAAGGAGTAAGATTCAAATCAACGTCAAATTTCCGTTGTAGCTATCAGAAAGTGAGTTTCGAATGATGGATTTTCTAAAGGAGTCCTTCAACTACTTCACAAAAATTAATGAATTTAATAATATTAAATTTCTCAATAATTTATATAATTTATTTTCAAAATTAATCTTGAGATTATTGATGCCTCATTCTTTAAATCTTTTTTCACCTAATTAATTAACATATGTCCACCTAAATGATGACTAGTGATTTCCTATCCTTATAAAGAAGAGAGTTCAATAAACTATCTTACTGTATTATTTATTGGCTAAGAAAATAATATAATAAACAATTTGAACAGAAACTTGCAAAAAGAGTCAAGATAACTTCCTAAAGATTATTACAAAAAGGACGGGAAAGTAGTTAATCTCTTTGTTTGCATTAAAATTATTTATAATTTTTAAATACTCCTATATTATTTTCTCTCGTATTTATTATGTTGACAAAGGAATACATCTTGAAGTACTGAAATTCCTTTTACAGGGAGGATGTTGAATTCTAGGGAGAGAAACAGAACAGGAATATTCTTTTATGGATGTTGAATTCCATCCCGAGAACTTGCAAAGAGATATCCAACCAAATGAGTAAGGCTCTCACATGACAACTACGGATTATTTTATTTATATACCAATGTAACCATACAAATAAAATATTTTGAACTAAACGGGGTACATCTAGATTCTGTGTACCAAATCATTAAAAATTATCCCTATACCTGCTTCCTCTATTGGAAACAATGGAAATCCTCTGATCCCGAAGCATGTTCAAATTGGGAGCCAACAACCGTGTGTACCGGTCAAAGTACAAGAGCTGTTTTAGGAGAAGAGCAAATTCACGAGGAAACTTCAATCCATATGATTCACTAACCCGAACCTGTAGAACACATAACATTAATCTGAGATTTTCTCATGTTTATCCAAAATCATATTTCAATACCATTTCTAGTTGAAGAAAGAGACTTTTGGCTTAAAAAATTGAAATATTCTGTTATTCAGTAGTACCATATTAAATGATGTTAGAGACATACAAACTTACAGAATAACAAACTGACAAATTTAAAATCGTCATCTTAATTTGTCAAAAAACAGAAAGGAAGCATAAATAATTATGTTGCTTTGTGAGAAACAAAACTACAAATCCCATACATCTATCAATTCGAGTACCAGTAGTTAACAATGAGATTTTGAACTTTTTAGATTGACATACAAGTTGTATTTGGGTTGGTTAGTTCAAACAAAAATAGCTTACCACATCAAGAAAGAGTGCATTCATCTGCCTCTCATCAACAACTATATTTGCAGCGACAGCAGATGCATTTGTGGCTGTTCCAGTAGTAGTTGCTACAACTATTTCGGTGTCCAATTCCTGCAGTTGCATAGTAGGCAAAAGTGCAAAAATGTAAGCAACAACACTCAACTGGGATTTTGCCAAATTATATGCATAATGTTGAAAAATCAACCACTCAATGATGCAAGAACTTATCTAAAACAACAACCGGAAAAATGGCTTTTTCTAGATGGCACTCTTTGTCTGCTAGATAACTAATACAATAAGACCACTTTATATTAATCCAACCTAACCCAAATGTTTAGAAGAGCGTGAATATAGACCACCTAATAAATAAGAGATCCTAATTTTAGTAACTGAATATTGAACATTGCTTTGAATCAAATCTCCAATAAATTCATGCACACACAAATACACATACACATAAATAAACATTACTCATCAATTTTCTCATGACCATATATGCAGGGAGTGATAGATATATGAAGACACTGCACAGCCAGCACAGGTCTCTACACATTTATCACATGTATGGTCTGAGCCTCTCACCACATGTCCTGTCATGTGAAACACTAGAATGAGAGGATCCAAATCCATAAGGGATGCATTAAGTGAGAGCACTGAAATATCCTATTGTGAGTGAGCAGACAAAATCCCAAACATTGGGTTTGCATGTCTGATCAAGATTGAAAGACATAGTAGACAAACACATTTAGTTTGTGTGCCACTAGTGTTAAAAGTAAAAACTGAAATGTGCTCTTCAAATTAGTAAATACATTCGCATTCACCTATGTAGTCACACATGATTGACAAATGAGTATATGTGAGTTACAATACTTGCCTTAATTGATGAGAATACTTTTTCCAAATCTCTGGCAAAGGCCTTAGCATCAACATCCTTGTTTGTAGCACCCATTTCAATTAAGGAAGATGCCATTGAGTCATAATCATCAATGGCAATTGATCCTAAGAAGACTTCCATAGCTGCCCATGTTTTAGGGGATATACGACCAACAATTCCTATAGATTGAATTTTTTTAATAGAATGTAGTCATGTAGATTGAAACTTGTAACACACAAAATCTCATACATATATATGTGCATACATACAACTGAATACTGTAAAGCTTTGTAGTTTTTAGAAATAAATGATGACCAGCTCGTAAAAGAATAAAGTAAAGCAATAGAAACATGTAAAAACAACTAAATTTCAAATAAAATGTATATACTATTTTGAAACATTAGAACATTAACAGATGATAATGCAAAAAAAAAAAAAAAAAGTTAAAACCATATCTGTAAATATGCACAATACCAAAGTCAAGAAACCCAATACGGCCATCACGTAGAAGCCACAGATTTCCTGCATGCACATCTGCATGAAAAGATTCACATGCAAGCAAACTTCCAAACCTGCAACAACATTTTATACCAAGATAAACAAAGTTCATGTTAAAAGGAGAAGTACAGGGATGTTAACTGCAAAATAGAATTTTGGAGTCATACCACACATTGAGAGCAGTTATAAGGCTGGTTTCTGGATTAGAAACTAATGAACTTATGGAGTCTAGGTCAGTAAGAGGAACTCCATATAGTCTTTGCATAGTTAAAACTTTCTTTGTACTGCAGTATTGATACACTTTTGGAGCTGTAGCATTCCCTGTGAGTCCCATTGTTTCCAAATATCTCCTGAAAGCCTCAATATTTGCAGCCTCCTTGTAAAAGTCAACTTCTTCAAGCATAGACTCACGTATGTCTTTGACAATACCAACCTACTAAAAAAATGCTCACTTTACAAGAAAATTCTGGCCACTATCATATATTAACAATGAAGAAAATAATCACAACAGAGGAATGTGAAAAGAGAAGTTCTACATTTTCTTTTCTGTACAAGAAGCTAGAAAGAACAGTGAATTTAATACAAGAGATGAGTAGGATGATAAAAAATAGGCAAAGTAGTCAAGAATTTTATTCAGTGCTTGGGAACAGATGCTTAAGAGGAAGAAAAAACACTTCATATTGTAGCAAAAATATCCATGTAGAGGTAAAAGTGCCCATATTGCTTACCAGTGATGTTCGGCCTATTTCAGGACTCAAGAACTCCAATATACGAGCAACAACATAAACAAAATTAAGATCTACCACTAATATGTCCTCTATTCCTGGTTTTAAGACCTTTATAACCACATCCTCCTGGGAGCCTTTTAGCCTTGCACCATGAACCTAGGTTTAACATATAAAAATTGCATTAGCGGCCACATAGTAACCCAAATAAAAAGTTTTTGAAAGAGAAATATAGGCGTACAAGATATACCTGTGCTATAGAAGCAGAAGCAATAGGTGTTGGGTCAATGTATTCATAAACACTTTCTAAAGGTTTTCCTAGTTCCTTACGCAATATAGATTCAATTTCCTCAAAAGGAACAGGAGGAGCTCTATCAAAACAATTTTGGAATTCTTGTACATACTCGGGTGGAAACAGTGTTGGTGCCGATGCTATGAACTGCCACACAGAATCAAGTATAACCATCAGTAAAAAGGTGCATGCATCAAGACGGTCAACTATCAAATTAGGAAATATCTTCTATATTGTGAAAAACATCATATTATGTGGCTATAACTTATAAATTTGATCTGCAACTTGCACTACTCTTCTCCAGCTAAAAAAATTTAATATTGATTATAGTCATTATACTGAAACAAAGTATAATCATTTTTTACTCTAACATAGTGAAATATAAATTGGAAGCGAGGGGAGTAAGTTGGGAAATCCACTCATACCTGACCCAATTTGATATAGGTTGCACCCATGCGCTCAAACAACCTCCTCAAATAAAAGGGGGAGAGTAAACCAAGCTGCATTTCAGTTGGTAACCCAGCAGATGAATTTGCTGACTACAAATGATGCAATAGAGTTAATAACTTCGTTCAATTTTTTTAATAAAAACACAAAAAACATTAAGAGAGAAATAGAGGAATATTAACTATTTTTCAAAAAGAAACAAGACAGCCAGAGAAGAAGCATAATTTAAATAGACAAAACAGAAGTGTTGGCAATGTACACAGAAGCAACATGTCTCAGACCTCACATTACACATCAATAATAAAATGTTTCCAACTGTACATCATTCAAAGAAATATCCTTCTTTATTTTATAACAAGTGTGGACAGAGTCATAACTAGTGTAAAATCAAAATTCCATAGTACATACCAAACCAGCAGTTCACAAATGGCCTCGGCCTACTTTAAAATAAAAACCCCATTCTCTCACCAAGAAGACATGTATGCATTTATATGTAGATTGGCAACAAACTTTAAACATACAAGGGGCGTTTGGAAGAGCTTCTATAGAACATAGTTAGACTTTGGCCCATTTAAGATAAACTTCTCAACAAATATTTATCAGCAAATAAGTAAGTAAAATGAATAAAACTTCCATCACGAGTTAAAATCAAACCACAACTTTTTTACAAGCTATCTATCTTCTTCAAAAGTTGAAGTGCAAAAGTTGATTTTATCTTTCAGAAAATGTTTGATTCATTTAAACTCTTTATTTTCTTATCCTATCTGTACTTGTAAAAAAGTTAATCGAAATTGGCTCTTATTTCGTTATATAAGCAATTTAATGGGTATTCGTTAACAAAGTTTTTTTCAGGACTTGGATAAACTTTTTTCACAAAGTTAAAATTAGTTTATGCATAAGTTAAAATTAGCTTTTAAGAAGCTAAATGGAAAAACTTCTATAAGTTAATTTATGCATAAATTAATTTTAACTTACAAAAGAACCTTGTTTCATTTTTTTCATTTATTTTCTACAAAATGCTTTCGGAGAGGTTTGTAAAATCAAGACCTTAGCCTATTTGAATAAGCATCTAAGCAAAACTCGTCAAAATTCTTCAAAATAACCTCTAATTAAATTATGCACACTTATTATGACTTATGACACAAGCTCTTAGGCTGTTGACCAAACCCTGTGAGAAAGTGTTGCAGTTACCTTAGAGACATCAGTTAACCATTCCTGGCCAACCCCAATGAAAGCTTGAACACCTTGAGCCAACCTAAGGACACCCCTGGGACCAGTGTTCAAGGATGTCTCCACAATGTCCTCCACCAGCTTCGGCAGCTGCTCCATGCCATCTGACACGACAACATCAAAAACACCCAATTCGTTAAAATTGAAAAGCGAGAGAGTGAGAAAGTGAATAGTGAAACGAGGGGAAAAAGAAGGAACCTTGGAATCGACGAGAGGAGAAAAGAGCGCGAGCAAAGACAGTGAACTCCTTCTTCGACTTTGAGCGAAGAAAATTGAACTTCGCTAAGGAAGGAGTGGACTGAAGGAAGCGAAGGTGGTGGTGATGATGATGATGATGGAACAAAGGTAAACCACTGCTTCTCAACCCCGAAACCGCCATGGACGATGGACGTTGAGAATTTTTGGTTGTGGTGTTTTCTTTCTCTTCGACAATTAAATTTTCATGTGATGTGATGGTTATAGAGATTATTTCTTTCGATAGTGTTTATGATTGATAACGTGGATGGTTTAACTATTACATGTTTTATCTTCAATATGAGAAAATTTTCCTTGGAATAAACAAAATAGTTTTATAAAATAGATATTTCTTATTCGAATAATTAGCTCTCGTTGATTGTATATGTGGTTTAGAAATGAATAAATTATTATTTTTTATTCAATTTGTTTTTTTAATTCAATCTAATTATATATCTTTTAAGTTTAGTTTAATTTAATTTTTTATTAAGTTTAAAATTAATACTATAAATAATTTTAATATAACGACGATAAAAAATATTACAAAACATTACTTACAAGTTTTGGATTTATTTTTTTGTGTGTAATTTATAAAGTTATCATTTTTTGTCATTATTATAATGTTTTAAATTATAAAATTCAAATTTTTTTGTAAAATATTTTTTTTTGTGTTTTATTTCTCTCATACAAGTTTATGAATCTTAAAATTGATTAAAGGTTTTTCTTATCTAATATATTTTAATTAATATAATTAAAAGTTAAATTATTTCGTTGAAATATGTGTGAAAATTTAATATTTTTATGTCATGAATTTTATAAAATCTAATTTTGTTTTGATTTAAGCTTTAAGTTCATATCTTTTGCAATTAATTGAAGGATTGAGATTGCTTCTCTCATGTAAATAATATATTCAAAAATTATTTTATTTAGATAAAAATAAATAAAAGAGAACAAATTGAATCAAGTTTCTAACTTGAAGAAACTCGTTTCTTACAACATAGGTTTAACATGATTTACTTCATTCTTTTAATATAGGCATCTATTTGATACAAATTTTGGGACATTTTGATTAGAGTGCATTGATCTAAAGTAACCTTCAATCAATTTTAATATTCATAAAACTATATGAAGAGAAATTGAGCCCTCTTTGTGAATAATGTAAAAATTTGCATGTGTTGAAGTATAACTCCTTTTATAGTTTTAATGACAACAAACTTCCAAAAAACAAATTCTAAGTTATTTAAACTTAGCTACTAATGATTTTCTTTGATTATGTGTTTTATAAAACAAAACTTGATCAATAAGCACAAAGAAAAAATTGAAACATAAGCTTGAAGTATATTAACTTCATAAACACAAGATTTGTCACATTAAAAGTTGAACTACTAAAATGAGAGCTGGACAGAAACATAAAAGGCAAGTCATGTTTTCTTATATCAAAGTGTATTAGAAATTATAAGTTATCCATGATAAAAAAAAAAAAACATGATTGAAAGGTATCTCAAGTAAAAAGATAGATATGTAGAAGATACACATGGATTGATTATCATTAGAAGATTTATAACTAAACAAAGAATGCAACATAAAATGTTTACATTGTTTAAAAGCATACACCAAAAGCAACAAATCCAATAAAAGTCATACATAATGCTCAAATACACTAATTCATAAATAACAAGCTTTGAAGAATATATGCAAGTGTTTAAAAGTACAAACTTATATAAATCATCAAATCTGTATGATGATAAAGTAACTAAAACCTAAGATCATTGATACATAAACACTACAGTTATCAAAAGCAACATCAATAACATTTTGTAAGAGAACAATCTTCAAAAGTGGCATCTATGACAAGCACTATAAAATGTCATGAGGCAACCATTAAGACAAATAACAACCATTGACAGTTACAATTTAAAATTTGAATTGTGTTAGTTGTATACAATGAAGAAAGCATAAAATACAATAAAATAAAGTTCATAACCTACAAGTTCATAAGGAAAAATAGTTAAAGATAGTTGTATGAAAAGAACAATTTATATGGCATTTGAAATTATTTAAAAACCCTTCCAACAATTACAAATGGCTAGCTTCAATGTCTATGTAAGGATCAATCTTCATTTGAAGAAGCTTATTGCAAGGAAGATAAGCCATCAAGTGAGGGTAAAGTTAGAAGAATCAAGTCTCTTAAGAAGAATAACTTAGATTTCATATAGTTTTCCTTATCCAAAACACTTTAGGATTAAAGCCAACCTTTATCCATCTAAAAGAATGTTTATAAACACCTTGGTTATGTGGAACCTTAATGAATAAGGTATCCAACAAAGTCTAGGCTAGTCTATCTAAACAAAATCTTAGGTGAGTGAAAAATTCATAAAATCAATTAAGAAATATTGCTTCTAGAGTTATTTATAAACACAACAAGGTTGCTATAAGTGTCAATAATAGGTAATTGTTTGAGTTTGAGCCTTGAGATGCTTGTACAAGAATACTTGAATTAAGTGTAACCTATAGAGTCAAGAATACTTATTGAATGACCTATAGAGGTTAGGATAATACTAAATAGAACTTGTAAAAATTTAGAATACTTGGTTAATAAGAAGTTTGCAGAGGTTAGCAAAGAATATTGTTGATATAAAGGGCTGGAAAAGGCTTCACAAAAAAGAATACTTAATGTATTTATTTTTAGTCTTAGTGAAAAATCCTATAGATATAGGTATTAAATATAACTTAAGATTAAGAAGAACCAATATGTGTTGTATCCTTCTTTATTACTTCTCATGTTTTTATTTTTGTTGCATACATGTTTTAAGTTGTAAAAATTCTTGTTTTTCATAAGCATAACATTTTATGAGCAACGAAACTCTTTCTACTAGTATTTAACACAACTATATACCCAAGACTCTAATTTGAGACAATTGGATAAGCTAGAACAATCCGACACCAATTTATCTATGAGCTTAATGATGATATAATATTATATAGTTTAAATGTTAAATGGTATCAATTTAAAGTTTGGCTAATTCTTCTTTGGTTTTTGCTAATTCCATCTTTATCTCCTCGACCTTTGCTAATCCAATTGAAATATTCTTTACTTTTCCCTTTAGACTCTTCATTTTATTATGAGTTCTCTTCATTCTTCGATTGCTAATGGCAAATAATCCAATTATTTGAGTTAGAAAAACTTCTACTAAATCCAAACTCCTAATAGGATCAACATAGTTCATCATTTTCTCATTGTACTTAGAGAGAATAAGATATATTAGTTGTAGTTTGATTCTTGTGAGATCATTATTCCAAAGTAAGGGAGTGTTAGGTAAAAAAAAAAAGTTATCTAATTAAGTTAATGATGCATAGGGATTGTGTCTTTGGCAATGATGTTGGTCCTCAACCAAGGTTGGGAATCACCAAAAGACATGGATTGAATAGTAACATTCATAAACAAAAAGGGAGGAACACTTGGCAATGTAGCTTGAGTGGTGTTTTTTGTCAACAAAGGAAGCATATGAATCTTAGTTGGAATGCTCAATTCTATTGAGGTGGTCTTTATTGTAGCCAAATTATCATTTTTCTACTAACACTTAGTAGTTACTTCATTCATAGAAATACTTGTAGAAATATTTTTTTATACAAGCAAGTTGACCACTTTCTCTATCACATGATCGACTATCTTAACCACATAATGGGTAGTTTTCTTTTGTTTCTTTGGCTTAACAAAATGAACAATCATTTTCTTGGTTATGTTGACTTAAGCTTGAGCTTATAATGACTTCCAATCAAATTTATTCATGATATCTACAACAGGAAAAAGATGAGCAAAATAAGTCAAAGTTTACTTTGAAAATGAAAATAATATGAAAAATATAAGTTACACTCACGAGTGAGAAATTTCTCAAGTCTCTTAGCAAAATTAAATTTTAAGATATATTTACAATTCAAAGGATGAGGTAGTTAAACTTATTTATTAACATCCTCTATGAAAAAAAGAGAGAAAAAACTTATGGATGGACTTAATTGTGGGGATTGCATTGCTAATAATAAAAAAGGAATTTTGATGTTTCATTTGACTTAAAAAATATCTTAACCGAGTTTGCATGTTTAAGGGATGGTTGGATATAAAGAAATTCTACTTAAACTTCTTAAAAGATTAGGTGTACAAAGTAAAAAGACCTCAATACGCGTCTTATTCAAAGATATCTAACCAATCTCATCCCTTGGCTTTATCTTGTAAAAAGACATAAGCTTGTAAAAACTAGACATTAATTGTAATTTTCATCTTGATAAGACACACTCATCCATATGTTAGCATCTATAATTGCTTGAAGACATATGACATATATTTCCAAATGACACTCCTTTTTGAACTTATTAAAATATAAGACTTCTTAGTCAACAATAATACACAACAAGTCACCATTTCTAGTAAGCTTGACAAACAAAAAAACAATATCAAGCTATTTTGTTCAAGTGAAACATAGAGTTTTTGAGACCTGTGTAGTAGCCAACTATGTAGCTTGGTCATTCAAGTTTGTGAGTCATATGACTTTCTCATCCTAAAGGTACATACCTAACGAGAACATAAGAGGTTAATCAAGATGATTTCCAAAATTGTAATTATTTATCCAATTGACACTCATAACATAATACACTTAAACATTTTAAAGAGACTTGTTAGACTTAATTGTCAAAGTATCATTGTAGGTAACCATACCACTTGAGAAGAAGGATATTGCCACAAAAATGAGTAGATTAATGTAGTGAATCCTAGAAAAAATAAATCATCACCCAAAAGAGTAGAGTAACTCGAAATTTGGCAGCTACATAAAACATATTAAATGAAAAATCCTAGAAATAAAAAATAAAATCAATGTGATCGAACTCAAACAACGAAATCCTAAATCAAACAAGATGAGAAAAAACTTAGAAAAAAAAATACATCTAGGTTGCAAAGAGAGAACTTATTAAAATTAAGAAAGAAAACGCGTGCATGAGATTGTGAAAAAATCTACATATAAAAGGAAAAAAAGTCAAATTTTATTATTTTTAATTAAAATACTCTATAAAATTAAACCAAATTTCAATTTCTTTTAAACTTCTATCCAAACAACCTAGTTTATCCTAAAAAAAAATTAAATTCACTAAAAATTTAATTACCCATATAAATTTCTCCATGCAAACATAAGCAAGTCATGACATTGTATTATAATTCGTAATAAATAAATAATAAAAGACGGGGTATAGTATGTAAATTCAATATAAGATGGGGGCAGAATGGTCATAATATTGGTAAAATCAAAGTGGATCCAAGACCGCTGGATTGGTCGCAAACAACGTGTGCGGCTGTAACAATAGCAGTAGCAAGATCCAACACTCGGACTCGGAACTCCTCCCAACGGAAACAGAAAACAACAACACTATTGTTTTGGCGTTCTATTTATCAATAATCTTCTGTTTCTCTCTCCAACTTGTTTACGATTCTCGCAAACTCGCGTGTGTCACTCACTCTCCTACTGCATGCTCTTTCTCTCTCGCTTCCTCAATTCATGCTCCCTTCAGGTTCAAATTCCAACCCCCACTTCATTTTTCCCATGCAAAAACTCACGTGCAACACTCATTGGTGAATTGGGTCTCTGAAAGTTAACTCAAGTTTTTGTCTTTGGATTAGGCTATGGCCGTGTAATTGATTCCTTGCTCTCACCCTTTACTTAAATTGTGTTAAATTTCACTTAAGGCTTTAATAGTTGTATCTACCAACTCCTTTAGTTTAGAATTGCTAGGAACATTATTTCTAATACTCTTTTGAGCACGCTCTCTTATTGGTTGAAAATCACATATATTTTATGAGTCTCATATCATATTTAATATTTAATGTTTCTCTTGTGATTTTATAATTTTCAATAAATTTCAGCCTTAGAGGGTGTCTTCCTAGCATTCCTTTTGCGTAGTTGTTCTTAACTTTCTATTATGAATTTATGATAGTATAAGAATGGTGTTTCATCTGGTTTTTGTGCTTATGTTGTTTTGAAACCGAAGTATAAGTGTTAAATCTGAGTTCTTGTGCCTCCATGTTGAGCTTCAGTATCAATTCTGTAAAATCGTAAGTAATCTTTGTATTGTAATATTTTATGAAATATAGCTTAGCATTTCTTTTTTTGGCCAGTGGGTAAGTGATGGGTAGGCGAAAAAGTAAGCCACATCGAGCAGGTGGGATAATACTAGAGGCAAATGCAGCTGCTGAGACAGAATTGGAAACGCAAAATTTCGCAAAAGGAGGGAAAAAAACAAAGGGTGATTCTGGTGGCATTGATAAACCATATTTTGTTGAGGTTGATCGGCGTGGTTGGTTGTCAAGTGAACACCTTGATATTTCTGAGGTTGTTTTGAGGGATTTAAATTTGAGAGAAGGTTTTTCTGGTTTTGAACTGTCCGAGGATTTTTATTGGGATCAGCAGTACTTGTTAAGATTTCAGGTGTGTAATGTCAGTAATGTTCTTGGTCGAATTAAATTAGGCCATTGGCCTGTGATACCCTATACTGATATTCATCTAGAGTTTGTACGAAGAGTTACCGTTGATCATGTGGAAACATATACAGTGCTGTTATCTGGTGTTTTTGATGGGCCTGATGAAGGTGTTACTGGTCTTCTTCACTTGGCAAGTTTGAAGTTTGTTACATTGAGGCCAGTTCTTGGGGTTAGGCTTTTGGAGGAAATTTCCTCCCTCAGGGTGAGGGTTGAGATACTTAAGGGCGCCTTTGATGCATGCGAATCACTTCTTGATAGTTCTAGACAACTATGGAAAAAGAGTATGATGAACGTAATGTCTTGGTTACGTCCAGAAATAATGACTTCGGAAATTAGGTATGGGTTTGGTAGCTGTATGAAAATGGAAGTTGATCCGCTGACAGAGATGGCAGATGACACTTGCAATTACAAGGCCAGGAAACATGCAAGGTTCGATCCTGCAGGTTTCTATGAAGCCATTAAGCCTTCAAAGTAAGTTAAGCATTCTCTTTGGCCTTGATTTCTAATTTAAGGGTAATAATAATTGGTATAATGGTCAATTAATTGTATGATAACATACTTCAAACTTTACCCAAGTCTAGCAATAATCTATCTCATGTAAAATTTTTTGTTTAGCTTTTGGTTTATCTTTTGTATATCTTGTGTACAGAACAGAGCCAATGCTTGATGACATATCAGAGTTACTTCCTAAATTGAGGCCATATCAACGGCGTGCAGCTTTCTGGATGGTGGAACGGGAGAAAGCAGTGGAAGAAAGTCAGGGTGAAAGAGAAAGGAATCAGTTTCATTCTCCATTATGTATACCTGTAGATTTTCTGGACACCAGTTCTCAAATGTTTTTCAATCCATTCAGGTAAGTTTTATTGACCAGTTTTCAAAATATAATATGTGTTCTTATTTATTGTATAATTCATATATGGGTGGTCTCTCTCTCCCCCAACTATTATGAATTCAATCTTTCTTCCCTTATGCTTATTTGAATTACAATGGCTTCAGTGGAAATATTTCATTGTGCCCAGAGACTTCTTCGCCTTATGTTTTTGGAGGCATTCTTGCTGGTAGGTCCCAAGCTATGTTGCATATTTCATTTTTTTTTTCCTCATATAATTATGTGGATCTTTGTTACGTTCTAGTTTTGAAAGACTCTAGATTACTATGGTAGAAACTAATGTTTTATATATAATAAACAGTCTTTTTGCTAGTTGGTCTCTCTTGACATATTAATGAATCGACTGTTCTCAATCAAATTCATTACATAATTTCATAATGAACAGCCCATTGAATCTTGTGGCTTCAAGATCAATAGAGTCTGCTGATAGCTTCCTGCTGTTGAAATCCTATCTATTATATATATGAACCATTCTTTACCATCCACCAATAGCTTAGGTTTTATGGAGAGGTTGGTCTTTGACTTGGTATCAGAGTTGGTCTTCTATTGATATTATTGACAAACTGTGTGGGTGTTGTAGTTTTCCATTTTTCAGTACAAGTGAATATTCTGTCTTCTATGACTAATTTATTTTAATGCAACAGATGAGATGGGTTTGGGAAAAACTGTTGAATTGCTTGCTTGCATCTTTGCTCACCGTAGATCGGCATCTGGAAGTGACATCTTAGTTGATATAGAGCCCCACGTTAACGGGGACCAAAAAGTCACTTTGCAAAGACTTAAACGAGAGCGTGTGGAGTGCATATGTGGAGCTGTGAGCGAATGTCTTAAATATGAAGGACTATGGGTTCAGTGTGACATATGTGATGCTTGGCAACATGCAGATTGTGTTGGTTATTCACCTAAAGGAAAATCTTTGAAATCAAAACAAGGATGTGAAACCAAGGCATTTGAAACTACCATAGCTGTGAGAGACGGAGAATATGTATGTCAGATGTGCTCTGAATTAATACAAGCTACTGAATCTCCTATTGCCTCTGGTGCCACTCTCATTGTCTGTCCAGCTCCTATTTTGCCCCAGTGGCATGATGAAATTATACGGTATAAGTTTGTCTTAATGAAAATTATGAATGCTCTCTCTCTCTCTTTTTTGTGTGTTGCCTCTAGGAGGACCTGATCCTCCCTCTCTGTATAATGCCTGGGTAAAGTCCTATTTTTAGTCTTATCCTGTGTGGACTGGGAAGTAATGTGCTTGCAGCCATGCTTTAATAATTGTGTGAATCATGATCAGAGTGTAATGCCTTTTAAGTTATTTAATTTAATTATACTCCCAACTGTCTCATTAACTTTATGTGTCCTTGTAGCCATACACATCAGGGCTCCTTGAAAATTTGTGTTTATGAAGGCGTGCGAGACAATTCTTTTTCCAATACATCTCTGATGGATGTCAGTGATCTTGCCTGTGCTGACATTGTATTAACTACATATGATGTGCTTAAAGAAGATTTGTCCCATGATTCTGATAGGCATGAAGGTGATCGGCACTTTCTGAGGTTTCAAAAAAGGTTTGCTCCAAAGAGAGTCATATTCCCCCTTTGTTATTATATCATATGTTGGATATTTTACCTATACGTTTCAAGTTGAGTTTATGAGTTTCACCGTACTTTTCATTCATCAAGTTTTGATTGTGTCCTTGAAGTGTTATATTTTCCTTAAGATTGCTAATTTTTTAAACCTTTACAACAAACCATGCATATGGATACTCGTGTTATGTATTAGAAAACATTTAGATCTTAGTATGTCCATTGTGGTCCCAAGTATTTTAGTAGCCTCTTTTTCCTTGTAGGTACCCAGTTATCCCAACTCTTCTTACAAAAATATACTGGTGGAGGGTTTGCTTGGACGAGGCTCAAATGGTGGAGAGTAATACTACTGCTGCCACTGAAATGGCTCTAAGACTCCATTCAAAGTATTGTTGGTGCATTACTGGGACCCCAATTCAGCGAAAGCTTGATGACTTATATGGACTTCTAAGATTCCTTAAAGCTAGTCCTTTCGATAAATACAGGTGGTGGACTGATGTTATTCGAGATCCATATGAGGTATTTTATCTGTAATTTAATGTTTTACATACTTGTTGCTGATTGACTTTCCTTATTACTAGTTTTTATCCATTTATATATAAAAAAATTAATATTTACTAGGAGTTTCTGTTATATTCTGTTATGGTCTCCTAAAACATAATAGTCTTAGCAGGTGGAACTAATATGGAAATCTAAGTCCTACTTGTATTCTCATTTGACATGCTATAAGCCTTGTGTGTTTAAAGACAATCAGTTACCTTTCTACAATATTATTTTAGTTTAGACATCTCTATTTTTGTCGTGTCCTGGATCTAAATAATCACTTCTTTCAGCAGAATTAAAAAAGGTTTGTATATTTCATTTATTCTTAGCTACTACTCCATACTTATGCAGAAGGAAGATGTGGGAGCTATGGAATTTACGCACAAAATTTTCAAACAAATCATGTGGCGTTCTTCTAAAGAACATGTGGCTGATGAATTGGACCTTCCCTCCCAAGAGGAATGCCTCTCTTGGCTTACACTCTCACCAGTAGAGGAGCACTTTTACCAGAGGCAACATGAAACTTGTGTTAGAGATGCCCATGAAGTTATTGAAAGTTTGAGAAATGATATTCTTAATAGAAAAGGCCCAGGTTTTTGCCCAGTGTTATGTAATTTCATTTTTCTAAGACATTTGAAGGAAATCTGCATCCAGGGTAATGATTGAACTTGCAATATTTGATGCGGATTCCAGGTTCTGTCCCTT
Organism: Pachyrhizus erosus; assembly: GCA_026544285.1. Lineage (NCBI taxonomy): Eukaryota > Viridiplantae > Streptophyta > Magnoliopsida > Fabales > Fabaceae > Pachyrhizus > Pachyrhizus erosus. The sequence goes on along the minus strand of JAMLFT010003249.1, from coordinate 4,833 downwards.
TGAATGGTTCCTCTGATCCTTTAATCACTCACACCGAGGCAGGGAAGCTACTGAATGCTTTGCTGAAGCTTCGTCAAGCTTGTTGTCATCCCCAGGTTGGAAGTTCTGGGTTGCGCTCCCTGCAGCAGTCACCTATGTCCATGGAGGAAATACTAATGGTATGTTACTTGGAAGGATCTTTGATATGTTTTTACATACAATATACACATGTTTCTCAATTGTTATGAAACTTAATCTCTAGGTTCTTATAAGCAAGACCAAGATAGAAGGTGAGGAAGCTCTCAGGAAGTTAGTTATTGCTCTGAATGCACTTGCAGCTATTGCTGCAATACAGAAAGATTTTTCTCAAGCTACATTATTGTACAGTGAAGCTCTTTCTTTGGCTGAAGAGCATTCTGAAGATTTCCGCCTGGACCCTTTGTTAAATATACACATTCATCATAATCTTGCTGAAATACTCCCACTGGCTTCAAACTTTGCTTTAATATCGCCATCCAAAGGAAAGCAGTTCTCCAGAACTTCTGAATTTAAGATGACCAAAAGGCATTTAATTGTAAAGGTTGATCATTGTCATGTGAAGAAGCAAAAAATAAGTGGTTGTGATGATGTAAATGTAACAGTGCTATCTGCAGAACCATCAGATGTTGCATTTAGCCTTTCAGAAAATGACTTAAATGAGGATCAGGAATCTGATAATTTATCAGCCACCAAATCTCTGATTGCAGAATGTGAAGATTCAAAACAGAAATTCTTATCTGTCTTCAGTTCAAAGCTCTCTTCAGCCCAGCAGGAGTTTCAAAACTCTTACACGCAGGTAAATTTCTTCAAAGGCTCTTAAGAAAGAATTTATTCATTTATATTGAAAATTTGAGATTTGTTTATGAGAGCCCAGTCTAGAATCTAGTAAATATAAGTTGGCTTTTTCCTGTGGAATACAAACAGATCCAAGAAGTCTGTGTATGTAGTATCATAACTACCCAAAAATTGGATATAACCAAACTATCTCATACTACATTGATTCCTAATACACAGTTTTCCTATCATTAACTTAAGCCATGGCAACCATTTCTATGACCATTTAAGTGACTTATTTGAATGGCACAAACACCTTTTTATGAGATTCTTCTATCAACTGACATTCCAATGTAAAGACTGATAGACATAGTGATGCTGGTATACAGACTTGGGATGGTCCTTCTACACATAGATCTAAGGCTAAGCTAAGAATTAGTTAGAGAGAGAAGATATGGGGACGATATAAGAGGAATTCCTTTCAGTTTTCTTAGCTCATAGCTGGGCCAAAGGTATTATCCTTGGCTGGGTGCATATACTGCTCTTATATTTCTGCAATAATCTCTTTTTTTTTTTTTTTCCAAAATCAAATAATCAATCCAGATCTCCTTCTTTTTAGATAGGAAGTTAATTCCTATCAAAGACTAACCATACACGTTGATTCACTCAGTTCAATTTTGTACAAAATGTATCACTGTACTTGTGCCTGCCTTCTGTTTGCATAGTTAAAAAAGGAAAGAATGCAAATGTGTTGCTTATACAGGCCAAAAAAGAAAATATGTCATTAATCTTGTTTCATTTTGAAGATAAGCAATCTTGATGTTATTTAATTAATTACATGAGATACATAGTAATACAAGACTATGTTGAGATATTATATTATTTTAAAATTATGAAGAGATGTGTCTATTCAGGGTTTTTTCTTGGTTTGATGATTTTTTTTTATTATAATCCTTATATAGTGGGATAAGGTTTTGTTGTTGTAGTATCCCCCTTCCCCCACCCAGTTCTATTTTCTGTAAATGACATTTGTACTTTTGGTAGGTCTGTAATGCATATCGTGACAGCAGAACAGATCAAAATACATTTTGGTGGTTAGAAGCACTCCATCATGCTGAGCATAACAAAGATTTCTCCACTGAGTTGATTAGGAAGATTGAAGAAGCCATCTCAGGAACTTCAAACAATTCAAAGTCATCAAGAATAGCTGCTCGGTCAGTGATGCATTGATTGTGTATTGTGTAACACAATTGTCAAGTACTGTAGTTTTGTCATATTCTGTATTGTTAACTTTCCACATTATGCTTGATCAAATATGTAGGATCACCATAAACAAAAATTGCTGAACAATCTAATACAGTTAGAACTGATATCAACAACATACCATATCTTGTTATGAACAATGTTCTAGTATATAGGTATTAAGTTACTACTGGTTATTTTCAATATGGTGCAATGACCAACTTTCGTGATTGCTAAAGTTGTAAGGCGAAAAGTACATTAACAGTTTTATATACAATACAAAAACTCATTTTAGCTTGTGCTGAAATTCAACTTAATTATCAAGAGTGGGTTCAGCAATGATCAAACTTCTAGGTCTAACCACATGGTTAGAGAGGCTTTGATACCATGTCAAAGACCGATACCTAATAGCTTAAACTATTGGTGAAGGTTTATAAATGATTTTAAATCTCTAATACTCTGATACATGGTATCTGGGAGGGACCTACTATTGTGCAATTAGATTTCAAAATTCTTTGCTAATAGATTTTGATAAATAGCTAGTAGTAAATTGACTATGACTTGTACTATTACTAATGTGTGTTACTTCTAATCCAGTTTCCGAAGCACAAGCTCTCTGAAGTATCAAATTCAGACAGGTTTAGATCAGTTAGAGGCCTCTAGAAAAACACTGCTAGATCGACTGTTAGAAATTGATCAGACAATGGAAAAACCAAAAGAAGAAGATATTGAACGTGTGGGTAAATGTCGAAATTGTCAGCCTAATTGTGATGGTCCCCCGTGCGTTTTGTGTGAACTAGATGAATTGTTTCAGGTTTACCACTTAATTTACTTGTCAATTTTATACCACTTAAATGAATGTAATATGGTCTCATGGTTTATTTTTTCCTCAGGATTATGAGGCAAGACTCTTTGTTCTTAAGAATGAACGTGGAGGGATAATTTCATCTGCTGAGGAGGCAGTAGATTTTCAGAAGAAAATCTTTGCTTTGAATCATTTCCTCTCAAAGCTATCACAATCTAATCACAGTTCTACAGTATCTGATATTGGTCAGGAAGAATCAAAGAAAAGGAATGTTGGACAAAGAGTTGTGGTTAGTTACTTCATTTGATTGACTCTTGGTTTAGGTCATAGACAAGTGCAGATTGATTATACCTCCTCTCTCATTCTTCTGTAAAGATAATACTTCTCCTTTATAGATATAAGATATTCAGTGTCTATTGAAACAGAGTCTGGAATCATAATATGACAAAAAATGAAATGAAAATGAAAAAAAAAGACTCCTGAAATATATTTCTCAATTCTTGTGAACTGTTTTATTAAATTTCACTGTTGCCAATGTTCCTTACTATTGTATAGTGTTCTAAAGTGTCAAGATGCATCCTATGGAAAATTAGATTTGGAAGCTGACCATCAATGATGATAGACTAATTTTTCATTTAAGAAAAATTGGCTAGTATTTGAAATGTGTAGCATGTGATTTTTAATCATCCAAATTGATTATTTTTAGGTTTCAAGATCAGCATCTGAGTTGGAGCTAATTCTTGGAGTTATAAAGAACTACTGCAAGTCTCGATTAGGAAGGGACAGTGTCTCAGCTGCCACCAAGCATTTACATGTTTTTGAGGTTTAGCTGATGAAATATTTTCTACGGATTGTATTCCTCTAGGAGGCATTAATCTAGAGTGCTTTTATTTCAATATTAACCTTCTCTCCTTCCAAAAATTAAGTAGAACTTTTTAGAATAAGTTGATTGAGCTCAGTTGCAAAAAATAAAAATAAAAAACACTAATTGGCTGACAGTTGAATCTTTTTTAAAGCTAAGATTATCTGTATTAACTATTTTGATTGACTTGATTCTTATCCTCTGTTGACTTCAAGGGAATGCGAAAGGAGTTTGGCCATGCTAGGTCTTTGGCATTAGCTCAAGCTCAGTATCTGCGTGCACATGATGAAATAAAGATGGCAGTTTCCCGTTTGCACCTAAGGGCAAATGAAGATGATAAATCTCTTGATGCTTTGGGTGAAAATGAATTAGCTGCAGCTAGCTCAAATTTTTCCCATGATAAGTTTATGTCATTGACCATGTTGTCACAGATAAAAGGAAAACTCCGCTACTTAAAGGTATAGAGAAATATTTGTTTGTGTTAGATTTCTAAATAATCTAATTCAAAATTGGTTGCCCTTTATCAATTAATGATGGCTGTCAAGTTTGCTGAAGTTGATGGGGGATTTGATTGTAATTGAAATCTTCAATAACTAACATACCCCAATGGCCAAAGGCTCCTCACTATGCGAAGGTATGAGAGAGGGTCATTGTACACAGTCTTCCCCTTGCACATGCAAAGGGGCTGGTTCCGGATTCGATCCCATGACCAACTGATTGCCAAGGCACAACTTTACCACTGTGTTGGGGCTTGGCCTCTTCAATAACTGAATATTTTTATTAATAATTGATAGAGGTATAAAATCACTCATGGGCATCCATATAACTACTTTAGGAGAGGTAGAGGTTTTATGACAAAGTGGTTAGTTTAATCTTTGTTGTCCTCATTCTTCATAATTAATTTAAAAATTTCAGTGCAAGGTGGGCTTGTTTATTGTCCATGCTTCAGTCTCGAAGGGCTCTTGTATAAAGGGGTGCGTAACATGTAGGAGATATAAAACCATTTGTCAATGGGTTCCTGATAGTAATTCATGTGGCTAGTTCTGCATTAATAATTCATGAGGCTTAGCTTTAACTTTAATTCTTTTTGTTTTTAAAGATTATTAATTATTTTGAATAAATAAAAATTTAA
>JAMLFT010003248.1:0-22606 GCA_026544285.1 Pachyrhizus erosus | reverse complement strand
AGTTAAATTTATTAAAAATTATCAGTTTTATATTTTATCTAATGATTTTTTTTATAATTTTTAATAAATTTTAAACAACAAAAAATATATTAAAATATATATTAATTGAGAAATAATTTGGTAGTTGTGACTATCATATATTTATGGTTGCAAGCAATATTTATATAACAAAATTTAAGTTTTTCAATTTTAAAAAAATAATTAATTATATTTGATTAATGTCATATAGTAATTAATTGAAATTATAATAATTTTAAGACACTTAATAAATTTTCATGTTGAAGAATATATTGTTAATATTCTTCGAATAGAAATCATTAACATGTTCAAATAAAAAAAATTAGTTAAACAATAAAATTTTGTCTATACCTAATGAGCAGCATTAGAATTGTTAGTCTTCATCTTACATAATTACAAAAGTGGGTTAATGGATTAAAAGCATAACAGATAACTTAAAGGGTTTAACTGTTGGTTTTAGACTTATAATATAGTAATCATAGAATTTAGGTCCAACTATTATTCAATTTAAGTTGAAGTTTTTATTTATTTTTTCAGCCCACCATGTCCATTATTTATTACTTTCTTTGCACCTTTCTTTATTGCTTTTATGTCTTATCCTTCAATGCACTTACAATTCAGTTGATCTTCAAACTGAGTGCTGTAGGAATCCAAAGTGAAAAGATGACTTTCATTTCTTAATATGGAAAAAGAACTGTTACCATTTAGCTCATCAATAAGCTAAATAGCTGATTGAATTAAAAAACTAAAATGGTAAAAGTAATATTTTCCTTTATGAATCTCCTTATTTTTATGATAAAAATATATGTAAGGTTTGAGTGAGTGAATTTTGCAGATCCCATTAATAATCAGTATAGTACTTAATACAAGTTTCTATTCCTAGCCCCCTGGGTCCATTGCCAATCATTGATACCCTTGATTTTTCTTAGCATATACGGTGGATTTATTAGTGCCACGTCAACTCTTACATAAGTTTGATCTGCCAATGGCCATTCACCTATAAAGATTGAAAAGCAATTATATATCACATTTGCTCAACGTCAGTATCTCTACAAATTTAGACCAAAATGCAAAATGGTCCAGCTATAACCCAAAAATACCGTATACGAAAAAAATAAGAAAAGGAACTATCAGTTACTTGCTCAGCCGACAAACCATGACTACTCAACATATCAGTTGAACATAATCTACAAAAGAATAATTAATTTTATGATTTGATCCAGACCAATCACCTTTCTGGACAGGGAAGCTCAAAAAATTACGGCTCAAGGTAATGACAGATTCGTGGAATGATCTATTGTCTAAAATCTTCTCAAAAACACTTCCACATGTACATGCTGTAAGGTATGTTGGGAACAAAGGGTTGTATGCTTAAAATACACATTGACTTAACCAAGAGAGCGTTTATATTTTTGAGCCAAACCACTTTTTTTAAGACCAATCATTGGGAATTTGGCATCATAAAAGAATAATTGGTAGGAGGCATATTACCTGCAAAAGGTGTTAGAGGAGCACAACATAAAATATTGCTCTTACCTCTTTTATGATATATTATAGATCATGGGTTCATTACCTAAAAGTCTCCTTCATCTCTCTCTTTCTGTCTGTCCTTTCTTTATCTCCGTAGATATATTACATATTTATGTGTTCAATAATGTTGGTCCCAATCTTTATACAATATAGACTTAGAAATTGTGGAAATAAATCCTCTTTTGCCTTGCTATGTACACTTTATTTTACATCAGCAGTCTATGTCGTTACACCTCTATCTAGGGTAGTTAGAATTTTGAAAGATTAGCAGTTAAGCTTACTATACAAGGTCTGAGAGTTAGGAAGGATAGTCAAATACAAATTACGTTAGAGTGATGGGTTTATTATACTAATTAACAAATTAAAATGTAATCAAGTTGCTAGTAATTCGAGATTACCCTTTGCACCGTGTTTCTCTGCAAACAGATATCTATAACTATAAATAGAAAGGAATCTTAACGTGGCATGGTATAGGTGATGACAGGAAATGGATGTTGACCCATCAACAAAGGGGATAACACCAAACAAATCCATCAAAGAGCTTGATTAAATACACAAAGTGGTTAAGCTTGTGGACTATTATTCTAATGTTTTGGTTTGAATTGGTACGAGCATAGTTTCTTTATTTTTAATTTGTATGAGTAAAATAAGTCACTCCAACAGTAAAAAAAGAGTGTGAAATTCACCTTTAGCTTTCAAATTTGAACCCCTTTTATTAGCCAAATTTTAATAGGAAAGAAAACTTGATCCCATGCATGGGTTCAATGAATTTATTGTGTTTAACTTGGTCTAATACATGTGTTCAATGAATTTATTGTGGTCTCACATTTCAGATGAAAATACATGAGTCCTTATTTGTTTTAAGTACATTCAGCACAGAATTGAACCAATAATAAAACACAGGCGGTTAGAGGAGAGAGAGAGAGTGGAGTAGGAGTCAGTGATTCTAGTGGGTTCCTGCAACAGACCCCACCTGTCCAAATTTATTATTATTATTTTTTGTTTTATTCAAATTTTCTTTTAAATTTTATTTGAGCCACCTTTGAAGCCCCACCAGTCCAAACTCCAAAGAGAGCATGAGACAAGTTTGCTGGGACAACATCTTGGGTACCACAGAATGAGTTTCTCAATCTGAAATATTTTCAACTGGGGACAGCCATAAAGCAAGCCAAACAGACTAATCAATCAGGTTTCTTCATTGAGAAGGAGAAAAGAAAGAGATAGAGACACCCCATGAAAGATAAAAAGTTGCAAAGAGGATCATATCTGAGAAAAAGACTGGACCCTCTCTTGTGCCAACTTACAACATAGATTAGATATTACTTTGACAAGAAAGCTTTGATCTTTCGCTTCTCTATGACCTTCTCAATATAGACTTATATTTATCTCAAACACAAAATAGAGGTAAGGTGAACGCTAAACACAATATATATACTACTTTTCAAATTCTTCAGCTCTAGTAATTCATGCTAGAGCAACACCACTTTTTGTTCATGTAAATTCAATTTGAATTATAACAAGGTTTCAGCTTCAGCGAAGATGATAATGGTCTAAAAAAAAGCTTTGCATGGCGAGCCACAGAATAGGAGAACTTGGTTTGTCTGAGTCAGGACCTTCAAGTCAGCACATCCCTTATGGAGTGCTTCACGGAATTAACAATCCTGCATCAAGCTTAATGTATTATTGATAATACCATCTTTTAACTTTTCAGGCATAACTAAATTCTTAAGAAGGAACATATATATGGTGATTCATTGTTCAATTTATTTTACAAATATGATTGGTTTGTTTTATTTTAAACTATTTTTTGTTGTGTTTTGTTTTGTTTCTTAGCAATCAAGGATCTGCTTTTGATTTTGGGGAGCTGGAGGAAGCAATTGTTCTGCATGGAGTTAAGGGTAGAAATGATGAGGGCAAAGCATGTATGTTTCCGTTGCCATCACTTATGCTTTTTTCTGACGTTAGATAAGCATAACCAACTCTTTCCAAAAGCAGAGAGAAAAAGGAGGTGGGGGGGTGAAGGATAAGAGGTTTGAATATGTCTAAAGAATGCGCAGTGGGGGGTTGCCATTTCCGATACAATAATGATTCTGAGACAATAGACTTGGATGGCGTGGGGTTACAATCTTAGAAACTGACCTCCTTTGCATGATTTTACTGACTCCATAACTGCTGAAAAGTTGGATTTGGATTAGGTTCCTCTGCCTTTTTTATGGTGCTGTTATAATTGAAAGTCCTCCGGTCTTTATTTTGGTAATCTTCAACTTCTTCAATTTGGTGATCCTCTTGAGATTTTGCTTTTGTGATTCTTGCAGCTTTATTCACAGCCAGACCTGCAGCTACACTGGAAATGTTCCCTTCATGGCCAATGAGATTCCAGCAAACCCCAAGAGTATTAGTCTCCTACTTGTCCATCTTTGACCATTTATTTAAACATGCTTAATTGCTTATGCTTACAAGTTCAAGAAATCTCAATATTTTATTTTTGTTTCCTTGTGAAAATGATATTGTCCAAATCCTCAGCCTTGCAACTTTGATAATATATATGTGAGATTTTTTTTTAAGTTGGATTATTTGAATCAAAAAATTTTGGTGGCTTTCCATATACAGGGTGGTTCAAAGTCAGGAGGGGAAAGCACTGATTCAGGTCTTTCTAGCAAAACTGAGCCCCCTTTTGAGGCAGAATCTCCCATAAGTAAAAAGGCATCTTCTTCAGATCACCAGACTTTTGATCAGCAGCATCTGCAGCATAGACAGCAACTTCAACAGGAGATGGCGAGTGATGCCCCAAGAAGAGCCTCTTCACAAAATCAATCAGCAGCCAAATCACCTCAAGAAAAGGTCTCTCTCTCTTTCAGGGTCTTTTTCTTTTTAAGTATCACACAAGTAATTTTTTCTAACAAAATTTTATTGGTAGTACTGTAAAGTATTAAATGTGAACCCTTTTCTCAGTGACAATCTAAACATTGATTCAGCATTTTGTAGAAGACTAGTATATTTTTAAGAGACTAAACTCCAGTTGGTCTCTCAATAGGGTCTAGGCCTCAAGAAAAGTTATTAAATCACTGTTTTTCACTGTTAATCTCTCAGTTCTCTCTTTCCATATCCCCAAAACTAGGGGAAAGTTGGTCTTTTAAATGCTATTTTTACTGTTTTGATCTGTCCCTCCTCTTCCTCTCTCTCTCTCTCTTGTATATCTTCACAAAGAAGGCACAGATCCCAACAGAATCAAAAGAACACAGAGTTTTCCTGATTCCTGAACGATTTTCTGATGAATGTCTGACATGAAATATGATAGAGATATAGAGAGAGGGATGTGGACAAAGTACGAACATAAAACAAATTAAGAATCTTTTCAGTACTTATCATCGTTTCTCATTAAAGTGACCTCCTCACTTGGCTCAATATAGAGAAAACTTGTGTTCTTCTCTAGAGACAAATTTGAAGCTCGAAATCTAAACCACAGCATACACCAAAACAATGGCAGATAATGATGCTTTTTGCTACCCATATCATATAGATGATTGCATGCCTCTAGAGAAATGGCCAAAGGGGCCTCAGGATTCAGAAATGCTTCCCAGAGTGAGCACTCTAATAAGCCATCTTTTGTTTTGGATTAAAAGTGTAGCACCTCTTTAAGCTACTATCGTTTTTACTAGCTATCATGAATGAAGTTGAGTAGTGTTTAAAAGTTTTCTTCTTTTCTCTCCCTCATTTATTTGGCTACTATGTGTACATTTTTCTGGTTTGTTTGCAGTCCAAAGTTCTACACCGTGTTGAGCAAATTAACACTTGTGTTCATTTCTCTATTTTCATTTCTTTCCCTTCTGAAATCATCGATGTCTTTTTAAATAATTTTTTGGGTCTGTTCTCTTGCAGAGAAAGGGATCTGGTTCTACATCAGAGAAACCTCTTGATGCAAAGGTTATTCAATAATTTTCCAAACTGTCTTTTTTGTCTATCCTTTTATATTCTGTGGTTTTACATAGGGTTCAAGGTAAGATTTTTTTTTTGTTGGTCTCAGACATTGAGACGTTTAGCTCAAAACAGAGAAGCTGCAAGGAAAAGCCGTCTGAGGAAAAAGGTGTGTCCTATATATATTGCGTGCAAATTCAGCTAGTTGTTGACAAATGGCAGATATATTGTTGCAGAAAGTGAAAACTAAAAAAGAGCTAAAAATTTACTGCACTTTCCTTCGTTGTTGGAACAGGCTTATGTGCAGCAGCTAGAATCGAGTAGATTAAAGCTTACCCAGCTAGAACAAGAACTTCAAAGAGCACGTTCTCAGGTTCTCATGTCATGTATTATATTATATTATATTATATTATATATTTTGATTTTTTACTTTTAGTGATTAATATTATTTGAGTTGTTAATTTATAGGGCTTGTTTGTGGACTGTGGTGGTGTTGGAAGTACTATGAGCTCTGGTGAGTTTATCTGTTTTTTTTTTTTTTTTTTTTTTTTTTGATTTTTGAAATGTAGTGTCATTTTCTAATTCTTCATACTAAGAAAGATGAAAGGATAATGCCATAATTTTTGGGAAGTATACATCTTTTGAATACCAAATAAAATTCAAAGTTCAATTTTGATAGCCCATTTCAAAATATAATCAAGTCTCTGCATTTGACCAAAATCTGTGGCTAAATAATTCGTGTTTGAATAATTAAAACAATAGGCCAACGTCTGAATTGGATAACGCTAACATATTTTATGTCTAGTTGTACGACCTTTTCTTAATATGTTATATAAAATTATAAAGGCTACTTTATATGCTTCGGCTTTTCGACTCCTGGTAAAATAATACGGTTTTGGGTAAAAAGTAAACAACAAATAAAACAATCATTATTAATTATGATAAATAGAATCAACTTTGTATCGAAAAGGAAAGGCACTACATACATATTTTGATTAATCCATTAAGCACAAGGAATTAAAATGGTGCCGGGTCTGTTTCATTCGTGGCCACATTGCACCAGTCATCAAATCAACCAGCATTTTAATAGTTAAAAACATTGTAGCATTACATGAATAGAATAATAAAAACAATACAAGAAAACAAACAGATTTGAACAGGCATCACATATATTGTAGTTTAATACTATCATATATATAATCAATAATGGCAATGATTGATTAAGTAATGGTAAGTAAGAAGAATGGCTTTGTTATGTAGCAGGAGCCGCAATGTTTGACATGGAATATGCAAAATGGTTAGAAGAAGACCACAGGCTAATGGGGGAGCTACGGAACGGGTTGCAAGCACCGTTATCAGATAGTGATATGAGAGTGATGGTGGATGGTTATCTTTCTCACTATGATGAAATTTTCAGGCTCAAGGGTGTGGCTGCTAAATCAGATGTGTTCCACCTTATCAATGGCATGTGGACTTCCCAAGCTGAACGTTGCTTCCTCTGGATTGGTGGTTTTAGACCTTCTGATCTCATCACGGTGTGTACACCATACACCTTATTATATGTATTTAATGCATAGAGAGAACAATCAGTAAGATAAAAATAACAATAAGAATAATATTCACAGTAGTAGTGACAAAGAGTGATAAAGGATGTGGAATCCATACATTACTTAAAGTAGTAAAGATAATTAATTGAATAAAAAAAATCACTTTAAGAAAAGGCAAAGAACATGCTATTTTATTTGGCAACTCCATGGCGAGTCATTTTCTTTTTCGTTTTGGAAATTGGAGGTGTCATTTTTTGGACAATGAGATAAATAACTTTTTCGGTAACAGCATTGCCTTGCTGTTATTAGTAACTTGTCTTGTGTCAGTGGTTGTGGCAGTGAATAACTGTTCCAATGTCGTAGGGAAATCTCGCAGTTGCAGCCAATAATTACTAATTATACTTAGCATTAACATTAACACGTCCTACTATATTTTCAGTTTACACAACTAATCATTGATTAATAAATAAAGTGTATTTTTTTTATTGAAAGCATAATAAAAGTATATCGAAACATTGATTTTATAATTTTTAATGTATTCAAGATAGACATATAGTATAATATTATTATTATTATTATTATTATTTTGGTCAGATGCTGGTCCAACAGTTGGAGCCACTAGCTGAGCAACAGATAATGGGGATGTATAGCCTGAGGCATTCCTCACAGCAAGCAGAAGAAGCACTGTCTCAGGGCCTTGAGCAGTTGCAACAATCTCTTGTGGACACAATAGCTGGAGGCCCAGTTGTTGATGGTGTGCAACAAATGGTCGTTGCCATGGGCAAACTTGCCAATCTTGAAGGCTTTGTTCGTCAGGTATAATAAATTTTTAATACCATCATGATAAATGTTAATTATAATATTCTTTTAAATACATATTTTCTTATCAGCAAAATTTTTATAATTTTTAATAAATAATAAATAGTATGTTAAAAAAATAATGATAAAAGATATATTAAAAGGAACATCTTCTTAATACCTTTCCTGCGTGCATTGACTTGATTGATCACATTTTTCTTTTTCTTCGGTGATTTAAATACTTTTTGAAGTACAAAACATGGTGGGGAGGTTGACGTAAAGCCTTATGGTGGCCCGACATCTGTGTGTGTTGCAATTTCTGTTTATCTAATGATTTCCTATGCTTTTGTCAAAATTAGATTTGAATGTGTGTGTAACTTGTCAATTTTAATTTTTTGGGTTTAGCCACTAATTGGCTTATAAACTTGATAGTTGAAAACAGAAGCCACATTAATTAGACTAGGGCAGTGGCTTCTTTTACCTTCTTTTGACTTTTGGAATTGTTTTTATGGCACTTTATTATGTTTTTAACTGTTTCCGCATAATTGATAGAAATTAATCCCAAAACCTAAAACTTAGCTAACTACTATTAGACCCATGATTAGCTGGTAATAGTTGAAAACTTGAAATGATACTTTCTTTCTAGTCCATACGTTTCCTTTGCTTATTCATTGGCTGCATGCGTATTTTAGGCCACACATTTGTGATGTTATCCTAGCTAATGTTTTTTTATAGTCACCTGATCTTAATTAATAATTAACTCCACCCCCTACTCGAATAGAATTATTTTTAGATGCGTTGCTTTCATTAGTTTTAGATTTTTTTTTTTTTTGCTTAATTATATATGTATATACATATAACTAGCTAGGTTAACTTAAATTATCTTCACTTCTTGGTCGTCACGTCTCTCTATGTATATTGTTTCCTGGCACATTAGTTAAATAAGTGGAGATATGTATTCCTTTCGATTGCTTATAAGCTATGACGTTCTTGTTCATCAAAATATTGGGTTCTAGGCATTTTATGTATTTTTTTCATTTTAAAATGTCTTAGTCAGAAGTTGGTTTTGGAAAGCGATGGCTAATGTTGAATCATAAACCCTCGGTACAATTATCATCATCTCTATTTTAAAAGACAATTTCTCAAATGATTTCTAATTAGTTTTTTTTGAGGGATTTATAATTAATTAAATTGTAGGGTTATAGAAGAAAAGAAAATGTATTACTTTATTCGATTATTAGTAATTGTCAGTTAACTTTATTGATAAGACAACCTACCAATTTCGATCCCTTTGACGCTCTCTATCCAACATGCTCCATGCGATTAGAGGATAATTTATGCTCCCAAAATCTGAATTGGATAATTAATTTTATAATTGTTAAATTTAATTTAATAATATTTTAATTTTAATTTTAATTTAACGGCTTATATACAAAATCTCTCACCATATTACATTTTTATTAAGTATTGTAATATGGTTTACAATACACAAGAACTTCTCTTATTGGAGAACCATCTTATATGGTAGCAGGTGGGGATTAATCTCTTAAGTTCGATACAAGATACTCTTTAAGCAATAATTAATTCTACACTTTTTTTGGTTGGTGAGACACTGCTGCTGCAACTTGCAGGAGATTCAAAAGATAAACATTGACCTTAAGATTATATATAGATAATTAAAATTAAAACCTTAAATGTCACATGATTATTTAAAAATTTAAATAATTTTATATTTTAAATTCAATTATATTTAAAATATGTACTCATAGACACATGCATTCCTAAGTTATTGATTGTAGCTTGGCTTATTTGTGACTTATTAACTCTCGCAAATGTTTATGTTTATGAATTGAAGGCTGATAATTTGAGGCAACAGACTCTTCATCAGCTATGTCGATTACTCACAGTTCGTCAAGCAGCACGATGCTTTATTGTTATTGGAGAGTACTATGGACGCCTTCGAGCCCTTAGTTCTCTTTGGGCATCAAGACCACGAGAGTAAGTTACAATTTATTTACTTTATATATTTATATATATATATTACAATTATAATTGTTTAATCATAAAACAGTCTTAACTTATAATAATAATGAAAATAAAAGTCTTAAAGATAAAATAATTACCATTTTTTATTTGAAGTTTATATATGTATATAATATCTAAATCTGCCCCATAACAACTTCCTTATGGGATATTACAGGACCTTGATCAGCGATGACAACTCATGCCAAACAACTACGGAAATGCAAATAATACAACATTCTCAGAATCACTTCTCAAGTTTCTGAGAGATGTAATTAAAACCCATTAGCCTGAAAGAAGTGGATTTCCTTGGGCTGCTTTACGATGAATGTCAGCGTCTTCTGGAAGATAAATATTTATTTATTTTTCTTTTCAATCTTCTATGCTCACTTGTGTCTTTATGTTTTATTGTAAATGTAAATATAGTTTTTATGTGCACGATGAGGAAGCTCCAGCTTCAGCTACAGAGAAATAGAAAAAAAAAAATTATGAGAAGGTGCATGTGGCATGGATGTAGATAAAGTATCCATACAATTGACTCTATCCCTTAGTTAGCTAGTTGCTTCTTTTTCTTCTAACTTTTAATACTTTTAAATTTTAATATATTTATGTTCAGTACAAAAACTTTTGCACCATCATATATTGATTAATGACTTTACAAAAACATATAAGGATGAAGGAATAGAGAGAAAAGAAAGGCAGATTGAGGGCTTTGCGTTGCATTTATTTGTAGTGGTTGTGGTTGCAAGTGGAGTATATTCTATACATAATGCATGGAGGAGACAAATGAAAAGAAGAAAAGGGTTTGAGTTAAGAACATATTGTCTTCTTGCGGTGGTTCATTGCACAATTTGAGTGGCTTTGTAGCTAAAAAGAAGGGGGTGTTTATCTTCATTTATTTGAAGTGGTTGCAAATAGAGAAGGGGGTGCTTATTTTCATTTATATGAAGTGGTTGCAAATGTGTTTAGTTTATGCAAAAAAAAAAAAAAAAAAAAAGGAGGAAAATGCGTTTTGTTTGTGTTGAAAGACAATAGAAAGATATTTAATTTGGAATTTATTAGACAAGTGCATATGTACTGTGGATGATCGAGATTTGCATGTATTGTAACTGACACTCCATTAGGTTCTACCTCAGTATGAGACATCAGATATACTCATTGCTTCCTTCACTTTGTTTTCTATTTTCTTTTTCCTAATTTTTCCTTCCTGAGAAATATATAAATGCCAGATTTCTCACAATAGAGTGGCAGCACATTGGGTAAAGTTCATTAAAAGATTAAGTTCATTAAAATGTATATATGATGGTCATACAAGAGACATTAGATACTGTACGCTTCAGCCTTTACTTTTTTTTTTTCTTTCATTTTCTGTGTTATATACTCTTTAATTATTGCCCTTGTTAAATAATTTAAGAATTTCATTGAGTAGAATAAGATAGGGTCTCTGATATTAAAGATTCAAATTCAATTTCATCTCTTTAAGGTAAATGTAAGTCTCTCATCTTTTTTATTTTAGAGAGAAACACTATTAAATGCCAGCTAGGATATGTCATGTGTTTTTAGCCTTAATTAGGAATTAAGGTTCATTGGTTAGGTTGAATGCCTCGGCATATATTCTTTGATTAAAAAAGATGTTAAATATTTAGTAACAAGTATTTTATCTTATTTTATGTATTGTATAAAATGAATGTTTATTTTTATATAATTAAAATTTATAATAATAAATATTTTTAATATATGAATTATATACTTGAATTTTTTATTATAAATAAATATATTTAAATATATAAATAATATTTTCAATTTATAATGAATAATTTAAATAAAATGTATTAAGTGAGAAGAGTATTTGTATGAAAGAGTAAAATAAATAATCTTAGACCATATAATCATATACGAATAATTAAGATTAAAAGTTATTTCATAATTATTTGATCACTTAAAAAAATATTTAACTTAATGACTTAATTTTTTATAATGTTTTGATTGAAATTTACATTTTAAAAATTTTCTTTATGTGAGATTCTATACACAATATTGTTTTATTCAAATTTTACTTATGTATATGTTTAGGATAATTTCAATTTGACTTGAATTGTTGGTATACAAGTGTTGATCTAAACGCAATAACGAAAAAAATATTATAAATAAGTTCAAGCCTTTACTGTGTTCTTTGTAATTGAGGATTTTTTTAATAGTCTGAAGCTTGCTAGTATCTATACTTTTTAGCTTTGAGCATGCTTTGCCTGATTTTTTACTTATTATCTTATGTGCTTTGTTAAGATACTCTTCAATTAACATCACATGTTTTTGTAAGTGTTTGTTGGATGTTTTTTATTAATAATATTTTGATAAAAAAAATATTTTAAATATTATTCATTATTATATTGACTTCATTATAATTAAAAAATTATTATTTAAATTAAAATTTAATTATAAACATTTATTATGACATTTTTATTATTTTTATCATCATTATTTCTATAACTATCATTACATGACTAATATTATTATCATCGCAGTACTACTGCTATTATGATCACTATTGTCTTATAATAACAATTAGTGATAATAATAGTAGTAGTGATAGTAGTAATAATATTACAAGTGTTTATGTGAATTTTAATTTTAATTATATTTTTATTTTTAATTGTGAATCCAAGAATTATCATTAAATATTTTCATTTTTTTTATTATAAAAGTATTTTATTTGAATTGTTTCTTAAATAAATAGACAGAAATGTTCCATGTAAGATAACGTGTGTGCATGGAAACTAAAGTTAGAAGGTTATACATAACACAAATCAATATATGCATGGATGTATGTATGTACTTGTGAATCAGGACTGTAGGCGCACAAGCATTTGTGAAAACCAAATTAAACGATAATCGACGTAAAGATTCAGTACCATTGACCACGAACTAATTTAGAACAGTCAAAACAACCTATTCAAATCATTAACTTTTTGGTTCAAGAAACAAGGATAATATTATTTTTTCCATATCGTTAACAAATCAATTTATTATAAGTTGTAAAACCAGTGGCGGATGTAAATTCAATTTAGAGCATACATGTACTACGTCAGTTTTTAAAAAACTATATACAGATATTTCAAATGTGCATATATTATTCTTTTCAATTTTATAAATTTAAATATCTTATCTCTAATTTTTATTATTTTAAATAAATTCATCCTCCTAATTTGGAATCCTAAATCCACCACCGTCTAAGACCAAATACTCAACTAAACAAACGGTTTCACTTAGCGGTAATTTGATATATTTATATATTGCAACTACTCATTAAAGCCCTTTAGAGTGCATTGTTACGTCCAAGATTCTATTATTTATTAACCAACCACGTCACATTGAGTTAGGAGGTAGCCTCATATCCAATCATTAAGAATTTCCAACGAACTCCAATTGGATGTAGCAATGGAAGTTGGATCACATGCTGTTCAAAATGATTGGTTAATGGCTAATTCTTTGTTTGCATTGCTGGATCTATCATAATAAATGATTATTCGATTAGATAGTATTAAACAATTGGTCGGACTTTTCAGGCTTTCTCTAATACTTTTTTTTTTTTTTTTATCCATTATGAGCTTTATGAATTAAATTATTAAGAAGTGGCCTTCTATATGGGTGACTTGTTTCATTAATTATCCTTCCAATGTTCATAATCTTGATATTTGTAGTGTACTACATTTTATTTTAATTTCTTCAGTTTAGTTTAAGTCATACGCCCCTCCAGATTAGGTATAAATTAATTTTAAATTTTAAATTCAATCTTTATACACTATCATTTGTTTTTAATTATTCTTTTAAGTTACCTCAAAGTATCCCTGATCAAGAGTTAAAATTAATTTCTCTGAGTTTATAACAAAAACCTTTTCGTACTATATAATATTAGTATTTGTTTTTAATTGTTAATAGATGTTCGCAATATTTTTAAAATCATATGATTCATAATAATATAGGTCTTTATATAATTATATAAAAACCCAAAATGTGATCAAATTATCTATTATATGTTTATAACATAGGGCAATGCTGCTTATATCATTACTTTACCATTGTTTGAATGTAGAAAGGACTAGGAAGGGAAAAAAGATAAAAGAAATGAGAGAGAAGACAAAATGAGTGAAAAGTAAAATGATTTTTAAGTTATTTAAATTGAGTGAAAAATAACAAAAATATAGGAGAAAAAAGTTAGGTTTTTCAGTATGATCAATATATATTATCAATGTAAATTTGTCATCCAATTAAAAATAAGCTTTAATATAATTTTTAAAATGATTATTATTTAAATTAATAAATTTATTATATATGATAATTTATAATTAAATTATTCTAAAAAATCTACACTGTTATAAATAATTTTTTCTCTAGGATTTTTTTTAGAAAGATAAATAAAAAAGAACCTAAGAACAAAGACTTTTTGTTCTTATATGAACTAATGCATTACATAATTTATTATACTCTAAAAAAATTTACATTATGTGGCAAGTTATCTAAAAATTTCAGAGGCAAGAGCTATCGAAAATCTTGCTTTTCATGAAATTTAGCTTCTCCGCAATTAAATTATACAATATTGGATGGGATAAATTGTTAATTTTTCTACATAAATAAAATATCATGTATCTTATTACATTGCATTCAATCTTGTTCTGAAATTTGTTTAACCCAACCGAACAGAACATGTAGGGAGGTAAGTTCAATGTAATAAGATGTGTAACTATTTCCAAATAGCTAAATAAACAATAAATAATTTGCCACTTTGCTGAATACGACACAATTTTATCTTAAAATAATCTAACTTTTTTCCACAGTAAGAGTTCTATTTGTTAGGTTCGTACTATTTTTTTTCTCGTGTAAGAGCATTTTTTAACGATAATTTCTAGGTGAGTTATTAGAATTAAGAAGTGCTTTTAAATAGGTTTACCATTAAAGGAGGATGTATGAATGTCACCTATGAAACACAAGTTTTTTTTTATATAAGAGAACCTATTCTTAAGAAGTTACTTCTGAAAGTTATTTTAAAATAATATAAAAATGTGTGATAATGTGTAGGACTCATTTTAAATTTTTAAAGAGTTGTCCTATTAAAATAAAAAGTTGTTAAAACTTTTAAAATTTATGTGCCATAGTAAAACTCAAAAATAAGAGTTAAGAATCTCGATTATGTATTGAAGATGTTTCAAAAGAGATAGGTTTTTTCTTTTATTTTCTATACCATTTATTCTCTTCCAGTTTCTATCTTTTCTTTAAAATTAGTGTTAATGCATGATATTGATAATGGGAGTTACATTAAAGCAATGAAATTATGATGTGAAATAAATAATGAAATATCTCTCCTAAGGTTAAAATTAAAAATATTTTTGAATAGATTCTTAAATGGCCTTAATTTTTGTGATAAAAATGAGTTTCAAATGTTAAAAGTACCTTTAGTTGGATAGAGTTAGGATGGAAAGAAATATAAAAGGAAAAAAGTAAGGAAATAATAAAGTTTATTAATTTAAATGAGGAGAGATGAGAATAGTTTTTTTTTTCTTAATAACAAAATTTATACAGTTAATTCTTTTTTCTTTAGTTAAGATGTTTAGTAATGGTTTCGAATTTCTTATGTGTGCCTTAAGTAAATATGTATATGATATGGTGATTGATTATAAAACTACTAAAGAAATTTAGATTATCTAGAAAGTGACTCATGAAGGGATTAATTAAGTCAAAAAGTTCAAAATCAACATTTTTGTTCATAAATATGACTTGTTCAATATGCAAGAACATGAGTAAATTGAAGCGTTAATCAACAAATTTACAATCATCATTAATGACTTCAAATCTTTAGACAAAACTTACACCAATCAAGAGCAAATAAGTAAAATCTTAAGAAGCCTTTTAAAGATTTAAAAATCCAAGGTGATCACCATTTAAGAAGTAAATAATACAGGAACTCTCAAGCTAGATGAACTACTAAGATCTTTTAGAGTGCATGATCAAAAACTTATAAATATGATTATGCCTGAAAAAGGAAACACAGTTTCTCTCAAGAAAAAAACACATCTTGTCAGAACTTTACACTACAAATGTAGGTTTTGATTATGGAGAAGAAGAAGATCCATTTTTTTTTTGGAGAAGATGATGACCCATCTTCTGGAGATGATGATGATCCAACTTTTATCTTTAGAAGAATCCAAAGAATGATGTTCAAAAGGAAGGACAAAGGAAGGAGAAGCTTCTAATCCTAGAAGGATCCTTAAAAGCTTGAAGGAAACAAAACTCATACCACACGGTATAAATGCAACAAATTTTTCCAGTTCAATGTAGATTGTCCTTTTCTAAAGAAAATGACCAAAGAAATTCTAGAAGTAGAAGAAAGTCGCGATACCTACAATGGATCATTCTGAAGCTTCATCAGAAGATGAGCAAGAAAAAAACAAGAATTTAAATTAAAAGAAAGTAAAAAAAAAATTGATTTTAAAGATTTCTATTTAGTAGACAAGAACACAAGAACGTTAAAGTATTATGAATAATCAAGTTAAAAAACATTGGAATTAAAGTTCATTCTATTTCATTTAAAATTCTAATATGGGTTTGAATTCAATTTGATTTCTTATTTTGTTGATTAAAATTTTCAAGATATTAAAATCCTAATATATATATATTATAAAATAAATTTTAGAATAATAAAAGAAAAATATAACATAAGTATAAAATGTAATGGATATTAAATTTACAATAAATTTTATATATCTTTATTTTTATAACTCTCTTATTTTTATTTTATTTTATTTTTATTATATCTCACATTATTTTTCTTCTTACTCGTCATATCTCTTTTTATATTCATGGATATACCTCTAAAAAAATATATAATCATTATTTTCTATAAAATTTTAATATCTCTTTATTTTGTCCTAAATGTTTCTTAATAAAAAAAAAATTAAAGGAATATTATTTCATTACAATATCCTTTATTTTCTAAATTTGGAAATATATTATATTCTTATCATGTTCTAAGTGGATTTTGTGTTAAGTATAGCCAATGTGGTGCTAGCCTAAAAAAGACAGAGTGCTCTTTGAGCCGCTGGTGTTGAACACAGTTTTTTGGCACTAAGCACAATTTTAATTTCTTTTATTCTTCAACATCCTCTTATTTTTCTTCTTATCTATCTAAAACAAAATAAAAGATCTTAATTAGAATTAATAAAAAAATCTAGATAATAACTTCATAAACATAAAGAACAAATTATTCATAAAAATAAGATCAAATAGGCATAAAAAATAAGGAAAAAAAAGATAAGTGACAAATTATATGATCAAAAGATAAGTAAAATTAACATTTATCACATTTATTTTTTAATTAGGTCCAACATGAATTTAATTAAAAATAAATATAAGTTTAGAGATCTAATTAAAAAATAATTAAAAAAAAATATTTAAAAATAATAAATAGTTTAAGGACCTAATTAAAAAAATTTCTACTAATGTAAGCTACTATTCTCATATTTGCAAGTTAGCATTCTCACTTCCATAAATTCTAAACTTGATATCCTTAAGTTCTTCAGCCAATTTAGAACTTGTAAGAATGAAATATTAATAGTAAAGATTCATAATTTTTTTTAATTAGGTCATAAAACTATTTGTCATTTTTAAATAGATCATTAATTTTTTTTTTTCAGTTGAATCCATTAAGTTGTATTTATTTTTTAATTAGGTTTGATAGAGTCCTAATTAAAAAATAAATATAAATTTAAGAATTCAATTGAAATAAATAAAAATTCATGGACTTCATTAAAATTTGACAAGATTCAAGAACATGCAAAATGTAAAGTAATTATACCAATCTTAAAAATTGAATATCTTTTTTTTTTCTAACTATAATTTTATAGTCTTGTATCTTTTATTTAATTTATATAATTATAATTTTCGTGATATGTGGTTAATTATTATGAATATTTTAATTGTTGGTTAATTTAATATATTAATTTTATAATTAAAATTTAATTATAATTTTTATATTCGACTCACTAAAAGAAAATGATATAACTCCCTGCCAACAATAGAGCTGGCAAATCAATCCAATTGGTTCAGGTATGTGGGGAGAAAGTGAAATAGAGATACACTAAATTTCTTTCGGATTGAAAATTTCTTGTTCTAGCTTGACACTATGCCAAGTCAAGTCAACCAGCTTAACACTATACCAAACCAGGTCAACACTAATTTCTAAAATAAATAAAATTAAACATATTTAACATACAAAATTTTATGATATATATATATATATATATAATAATAATAATAATAATAAAATTAAAATAGTTAATTAGATTGAGCCGAGTAAGCTAAATATTTTTTGTGCTTGAATTTTATGAGCCCAGATTAGGTCATGGAACCAAGCTGAATAGGCTTGATTTCTTTTGGGCCAAACTTTTAGGAGTCCAACCCAACCTTAACTGTCTGAAAATTTTTTGCCTGCACCATGATATTGTCTCCACTTACCCCCTCATGACAAGTTGATACCAACTTTAAATAGAATTAGATGGATCATTCATCCTAATTTTGGCTTCATTCAGCATTACGAACAGAACTTGAAATCTAAAGAGTATGGTATAAACTTATAGGAAACTCGATCATAATAACAAAGATAAGATACACCTTCGGTTTACGATGTTAAATTCCAAAGGAGTGTTCTTTAATTTGAACACATGTCAGACAACCCTGCTTAGTTCTCCTCACCTACTATATTTTCCATTGCCCAATATAATCTAATTGGATCAAATGGAAAAACCCCTAATCTCACTAGAATCCCTCATTCTTTTATTTTAAAGGTTAATTATCTTTAATTCTTTAAATATTGTAATTAATAATTTTATCAATTAATAATCTTAAATATCACAAATATATAATTTTAATCTTTTTAATACCATAATTATATAATTTTAATTTTCTAAATATAATAAATTATATAATTTTTATCCTAAAAAAATTAATTCCAATTACAGATTATAAAATATGATAAATTAAAATTATACAATTATGATACTAAATAAATACAATTAATATAATTAAAATTTAAAAAACTAAAATTATACATATATGATCCTTAAAAAATTTAATTGACATTTAAAATCTTATAAACTAAAATTGTACAGTTAGAATACTTGAAGGACAAAAATACAATTAAACTTTTTTAATTTGCAAGCAAAAATATGTAAAATAAATTGCATTTTAAAAAAATTGTTCATATTATTTTTAATACAAGCAAGGAAAGTAAAATTGAGAGGCTGAGATACTCAAATTTTATAACCCTTGAAATATTTCTAGACTATGTATACAACAGAACACTAATAATAATAATAATAATAATAATAATAGTATTTATATCTCTTATATTTTCTATTGTCCATATTTCCGAATGTACTAACCTTTTAAATTTTAATTAATTAACTGTTAAGGTATGTCTTAGATAATACAGACGCGTTGTTTTATTTTATTTTTCACATGTGTATGCTAATTTTTAATCCTTGCTTGACGATTGTTCACCAGGATGCGCTTAAAGGCTTCCTCAATGCCCTCAATTTTTCCGTCCTCTTTTGAGCCATTGTTGTGAGCTTTCTCTGAGAAATCTGCATCAATACATGGTAATTGCACAGTGATTCTAATTTAATAACTCTGCACTATATCAAAACCAACTTATATTTGAAACATAACTAACCTCTTGTTTTCTCTTGCGTTCAGCTTCGGCCTAGCAGATTTAAATGAAGACAAACAATGTTAAACATAAAAAGACATAATTCATTAAGAATAAAAGAAAATTGTCAACAAGAATCTTCAATTTTAATATTGTCTACCAGAATTTGTTTGAGCTTTTCGTTCTCTTCTTTTAGCAGATTCAGCTCTGCTTCTAGCTCTACCGTATATGCCTGCATCACAAGATTTTGACATAAGGGAAAGGACCTTGAATGCTAGCTAAAGACCATCCCAAGACATGGTAAAAACATGTGCACATACTAGCAAACTCGTGCACTTTTCTTTTCCCCTAGCTCATGCAAATAACATTACATAAAACGAAAACAAATGAAATTGATCGAGCATATCAAATTGATGTATAATTAGGAGTAGCTTATGGCTAACACAAAACCTGTTTTCTTGCTCGAGAACGTGCTGCTGACTCTCGATTCTTCAACATTCTACGCTGCCTTCTCTCTACTACCACTTCAGGAGGACCATCAATTATCCTCTTCCTATTACCCTTCCCACTTGATTCTCCTAAGCTTTGACATTTCTCCACAGCACCACTTGTAGCGAGATCCTTTACAACGAAGTTGTTATTCTGTGGCAACATTTGTGGTGGTTCAAGCCCATTACTAGACACACTAGATCCTGTCCCTATTGCAGGCCTATATCTATAACTTGCATTCAATGGTCCATTACTTGCAATATGACCAATCTGATTCTGATGTGATGAAGACTTGAATAGTGATGATGATTCTTGTACCACGCCAGCTTTTACTAGGAAATCCTCCAAAGTCATCTCCTCAAGGGTTTGTTGCCTTTTGAGTGGCTCATTCCTGGCAAGGCTATTATTAGCTTGGTTGTGTTGTGGATGGCCGTTGTGGATCTGAGACCAAACTTCATCAACTGTTTTCTTGCAAATTGGAGGAGGGACAGAGAATGAGCCTTGTTGGGAAATGGTGGGTTCTGTTGAAACACTTTTATTCTTAGCAGCTTCATCATGGGTGGGTAGTGGTGGTGTAACTTGGTTGTCATCTGAGTTCCAAATGCTTGCTAGGAATTCATCCATGTTCATGGACCCCAAGCTCTTTCCACTCTTGCAATAGAACTCATCAAGGGTGAGTGAGAGTATTGAGTTTTGTTTGCTCAGTTGAGAAAATGTGGCTTCTGGTTCTAGCAATGGCACCTCTTGATTTGATTGTTGGAGAGCCATGTGTGTGAATGGAGGTGCTAATTCTTGGCACAGCCTGTCATAAGCAACAATTTTTGTCTCAGAAACTACCATTATTTATTGCAGAAAATTAGAAAAATGAAAGAAATAGGACAGAGCAAACTTCATGGATTCTCAGATTCAAAGTTCTTAGTAATTGAAGTGCATCAGATCAATAACTTGAATTTAGTTTTACCAAATCTGCATGAATTTTTAACCAACTCCCCTTCCCCCAGAAGAACAATAAAGAAAAAGAGAAAATAATAGCCAGACACAAATTTGAAAAATTAAATCTTAAAAAAAAAAAAAAAGCTTAACTGGATAATGTAATAGACAATTCTCATTGTTTATCAGATAATTCAGATGATGTAATTGATGCTCTGCTAGGACTGTATCACCAAATGAGCAGTTGCATGCAACATGCAAACATGCATCTGAATATGATCCACATGAAAGAACAAGATTAAGGGAAGAAATATATGCAAAATCAAATAGTGAACTTTGGAGAGGAAAGAAAGAAAATTAAAAGCAAAGGGTACCTGAAGACAAACACAAGGGAGAATCTGAATTCTGAAATAGAGAAAGATTTGGAATTAGAAATATGAGAGAGAAATGAAGGATCGCCAACACTGTGAAAGAAAGGGGGAGTGAGGAGAAGGGAAGGAATGGTACACTGCACAGAGACAGAGACTTTAACTGCCATTGCTATCATTTAAAACAGCATTAGTTTCACTCAGTTTAGAAGAGTATTACTTTTTTTCTTTGACACGTTCTGCGCCATCAACCGTTTTCACCTTATTATCTCACTGAAAACGATTGTATTTTTATTTTTCATTTTATTTTAAGTCAAAGCATCTACGCTCTTTTATTGTCTCTTATCCTGGTCCTTTTTCGGTGAGTAAAAAAAAGTAGTGTTATTTAATGAAGTTTTTTTTTTAAAAAAAGAAAATGTTGTTTTAAGAATATTTTAATAAAGAAATTAATCGTCCATACAAAGCATTGTTTAAAAAAGAGAAATTTATTTAATGAAGTGTCACTTTTTCAATCAGTTTAATAGAAAAGGCAAATTAAAAGAGAAATTTTTAGTTTTCTTTCAATGTAGTTATCACGTCTAATGAAAAGTATATTTATAAATAAAGAAATATCATACAAAAGTAATTTTATTTATATAAATTTATTTTTGGATATAGTAAAAATATTAAAAATTTTAATTTTAAAAAATGTAAAAAGTCAATTTAATTAACAAGAAATAATTTAATGATGATTTTTTTATATATAATATTAGTCAAAGAAATTTAAATATTAATTATAAAATATGAAGCATTTAAAAATTCTATTTAATTTTCAACATTTAAAAAATAAAAAACAATTTATTTTTATAGAATTTAATAACACTAAATTATATTCGAAAGTGACAGTGGTGGAAAAACTAATGAATGACATTACTATACTATGTGCGTGTCTGGTTTTGATTTAAATACGTTAATTTTATTTTTGTCACATTCATCCAAAAGATATGAAAAGAAATAATATTTGCTTCGGTTACATACTGTAGAAGGTGACGATATCAACGAATTTAGAATATTAGTAACGGATTGGGTGTTTGAGGGAGGGTTCGAGGAGTGATTTATGAAAAAAAAGCTTTGTATAAGTTATCAAGAAGCTCTTCAACATAACTTGTTTTTATAAACTTTAGTCTTTTTTATTTCTTCACTAAATAAGTTATTTATTTTTTAAAATAAAAATTAATTTTAAAAATTCTTTAACCTAATTTTTCCTTTTAAAGAGAAGAGAAACTAAAAATAAATTGGGTAAACATACTTCT
>JAMLFT010003247.1:0-22607 GCA_026544285.1 Pachyrhizus erosus | reverse complement strand
AAAGAAAAATGTAAAAAAAATTTCTCTTTATTTGAATGATATAAAAGATAGTGATAAAAAAATAAATTATATAAAAGAAGTATTCATTTACTTCATTATTTTATATTGACATAATATTATTTTTTTTTGTGTTATAAAATATTAATTAATTTTTAAGAAATTAGAACTAAAAATAAAAAAAGGGAGACCATTTCATGCTAATTTGATGTAAAAAAATTTAATGGATCTCACATAAATAAATTCTCTCCTTCCTAATTTTCCAGTCAATCAAACGGTTGAAATTCGATATCTCTATTTCTTGTATTTCATTTATTTTTCATTTCCCTCTAGTTTTACCTAAAAAGCAAAGGGCACGTGTTAATTTTTAAAAATAATTTGTTTCTTTTTATCTGTTATTTTAAAAGTTTAAGATAATACTAATTATTATTTTATCAATTATATGCTTTTGTTTTTAATTATTTAACGTATTTATTATGAAATTAAATAAGGAGAAAATTAAGAAATAATAAATGACAGAGGAAATTAATTAATAAGATAAATAAAGGATATAATAGAAATTGGATAACAATTTAAAAAATGAAAATATTAATTATATTATTTTAATTCCCAGCTCACAACCCGTGTTTTTTGGTGGCATCCCATCTCACAATCTTAATCATTACTTAAAAAGAAATGAAAAGTAAAAAAAAAAAAAAAAAAAAAAACTTCACAAGCTTAATGTATATGAAATTACTACTTTAAAGACTTAAAATCAAATTTAAAGACTGGTATTAACATTTTTGTTTTGGGTTACAAAGAGTTTTATGCGGCAAATGATAACTCGAGTATGTGTGACTAAGCAATTGTGAAAAGAATCTAGTGTATGTCACTAATGTGGCATAAAACTCGACATATTTACATGTAAAAAAATCTAACAGAATGAGGATACTCTTGATGAGTGTGCATGTCTGTCTTCCTTTACTGGATTACGATACTTGCTTAACTCAAACATGTTCATCATATACTGTACTGTACTTGAAAGTGTGAAACGTTCATTATTAGACCATTGAACATCACAAAAAAAAATCCTATATGCTTTGTAAATGAAGTGTAAAGTGAAAGATGCTTTGATTGAAAGCAAACCAAGAAGATATTTATGTTTCCTATGGAAATATCATGAAAAGAAATTCTGGGAATGTGTTTATACTTGGCAAACTACCACTGGCCTTAGCCAGATAAACCACTTCTTCATTGCTAAATGACAGCATATGTTGTACCACTTGAAGCATTATCCTTTTTAAGGAAAGATGTTATAGCTAAGTGACACACAAAATAATATCTAGCAGATATTTCCTAATATCCTCAACCATAAACATATTTTCTACTATATTGGTTTTAATTATGATAAAAATTAGGTTACAAGATGGAGTAATCAGTTACGTAGGCATGATGCATGCAACTTTTTTTTTTATTTTTTTCTTAATCTTATTAGTGCTCCCCACTTTAATTCCTTTAGAATGATTGTGGATTTATGTTATAGTAGCCGGCTAGAAAATGATCATTAGAATAATAGTACTAGTCTGCTACATCTATATCTTTTCTGGAAAAAAATTGATAAATCTAATTATGGTATATTTGTGCGCCATGATGGTAGCAAGCAGTAAGAAAGTGAGCAAGCAACTACCTATTTTAAAAGCAAATAAATTAAGCAACTTGTGGGGGTTATTTTCTCGTATTAGTTGGACCACTTGGTGAATTTTTTACACATCGAATGATTTTAAGTTCTCTTATAAAATTTGTTATTAATCTTTTTACTTATTAAATAAAAATATTGATTTTTTTTATTGATATCAAATATGTTTGTTTTTTATTTATCATTTTGATAAAAATTGGAAAGATATGGAATATTATAAAAATATATAACATTACTCTTATATCTCTTTCGAAAAATATTTCAGTTGAAATTACTTTTTCCAACGTTTATGAATGGCGGAGACGAGTTTTTCTAAAAAGTTGTAAGTTAATTTTTATAAAAATTGTTTTAGTGCTCATTACACTAAATATTATTAAAAAGGGTTCTGAGAATAAATATCGTCGGACATAATTTGTTTTTCAAAGGTATCGAAATATGTAGTGCGTTTTTAAAATATCAAGTCTTTCTTAATGCTTTATTTATTTATTTTTATCTAAGAGGAACTGATATATAATATTTAATATTTTATACATTTAAAAAGAAGGAAGATCAAAGAAAGTGAGAAAAAAATATTATGCATTGTGAAAATTGAACTCGTAAACTTACAATGAATTTAATCAACAGATTTTATTTTAATATACTTAACTTTTTGTTATCAATATTAATAATACACGTAAATAATATCATTTAATAGCTTCTAAGAGATTGGAATATTATTTTGGAGCATGCTCTACGGGCCAATCCCTCCGCAGATTTTCAGGCAAAAGCTGGACTAAAATTATTTTACTATGCGATAAGGATGAGAATGGGTAAAGCATTATAGTATTTGTATTTATACTTTTTTTAATATACTTATATTTAGACTCATTTTGTGTGGATAATAATTTTAATATTTTTATATTTATTCATTAGGTACTTAAGTACGCATATTTGTATTTATTATTTGCATTTTAATTAATCATGAAAATAATGAATAAAAAATTATTAATTAAAAACATAATTGTAATTCAATTAAAATATTATGTAAAGATATTATTTATAAAACATTATAAACATTATAATGTTTTCTGTAACACTAATTTATAAACTTTTTAAATCCTGAATTAGTGCGTTTCACAATCTGTTAAAATGGTACATTACACTAATTAGTAATTGTAAACTTAAAATTAATAATTCAAATTGAAAAGATGACAAATACTACTTTTCTTTCTCTTCGGAATCAAGGTCTTTAAAAATTGAAAATAATTATCTTTCATGTATAAATATTAAATATTATTTGATTCACTATACTAATAAAAATTAAAACATAAAAATAAATATAATTATCATATCAAATATAAATATAATTTAATAAACAAGTTGATGAAACTATTGAACATGTGAATCAATTAACTTAAAATTATTTTAATTTAATCAATAATTCTCAATTTGAATCTTAAGTATGTAATTATGTTAAATATTAAAAATAAAAATTTGTCACTCATATATGATCCTACAATACTAGAATAAAATTGTCTCTCATAAAAGACACATATGATCAAAAAAAGGTGATTTTAATATTTTTGCATCATTCAATTTATGTTTCAACCTTAAAAAATAAAGATTTATTATTATAATTGTAATTATATACGTGGGTGAGTGGTTACTAAAGTATATGTAATTATACTAATTACTATTAAGTTTTGCCGTTAATTATTCATAGTATACATTAAGTAAATAATTACCTTAAAGAATAATTTTGAGAGTATACATTATATTCATTGCCTATGATGATCCCTATTTTTGGACACTATTCCCCTAAAGTTCATCTCAATCTATTATTTGATATATAGGATGACAGATGCATACTTGAGGGTTTACTATTGTCCTTTACTTTTTGTTATCACAATCAAAATATTTTTGTGGTCAGATTTCATATTAATTAAAAATGAATACTATCACGAAAGATCTTAAGCATGCACTTTACATATGTCTCTTATAATTTAATAATTATATATTTTTATTATTGATCATTCATGATAAGTTTTATCATTTTAAAATTAAAATGATAAATATAATTAGAATGCAGTGATAATATTTTTTTTTATTAAAATATAATTTTGGTCATTTATCTATATTCTTTGATTTAATTTGATCTTTAAATTTTTTTACTTTGACCTCTTAAAGTGTATCTGTTAGATTAAATTGGTATTTCTTGTTAGTTTATCATAATAGTTTAATCTTCTTGATAACACATAATAAATTATAAGAAATACTATTTCAAATGAATGTTTGTTACTTCAGCCAAATTAACATTATTAGTGTTAAAAATTGACAAAAAAAAAATTAATTTGATCTAACAAAAATATTTTAAAGAATCAAATTAAAAAATTTTAAACCTAAGAATTAAAATAAAAAAAAAACTAAATTTTTGTTTAAGCCAGTTTTATTTTATTATCTAATAATAAATCATGATATATAATAAATTTATTAAATTTTATAATAACACACGTGCATGAAAATTAAACTCAAAAGGAAGAATTTATAGTTTGATACATCTATAATCAATGAACAATTAAAAAAAAAAAAGAGCTTTTTGTGTAGGGGAATGCAAAGTTGGGTTTTGCACTTGGGCAGCAAAGCATGACCTAGTTTTCCAGTGTGTGGCTGCTTGCTTTTATTTTGTTGTATAACTATCATCATCCTCATCATTCAAGAAAGAATAATTAAATATTCTATTTGTTCATGTTGGTCTTGAAGGACTCAAACGGAAATATAACTTCATTCCATTCCTTTCTCACTCTCAAAAGTCATAAAAGCTTCACCACACATTTTCTTCAACATTCCTTCTTCATTTTGGTCTAAATAGCTTATACATTGGCTGAAGATAAAAGGGTAACAATATAATGACACAACACTTGCTTCTCAATGGTTAGACGGCACCCATTAATCCCACTCAGTCCTTTCATCTTACTATTTTTTTCCTCATTCAACGCTACCCTTCTGTATGCACCCAAAGATCATTGGTGCCACGTGTCTTGCTGGTGTGGCTCCCTTTTACATTCACATGCTGAGGACTAGACTTTAGTAGGTCTGGTCAATGCCCTTCCATGTAGAGCCAGGGTGGATACACGCCAAAGACTCTAAGGAAATAAAAAATAAAAAAAAATTATATATTTTTAATATTTATAAATATATAAATGTTTACTTTCAGGTTAAAAAAATCTATTTGTCCATAGTTATTGGTCTAAATAGAACTTAACTAGTAAGATTTTATATTTAAATTTTATGAAAAGAGATAAAAATAGATTAAGATGAAAAATAGTTTACTTAAATAGATCTAATCTATTTAAAAAATTTGAAATTCAAGTTTATCATGTTATTCGTTACAAATTTTATTTCTAGGTCAACTTAACCTATTTAAAAGTTAAGTTTGGTTTATTATTAACTTACTTAATAGTTCATTTCATATTAAAGGTTGTATATTAGTCTAACTTTTTTTTATATGGACTGATACACTTGTAGATTATTGAGAAAAACTCTGTAAAATAAACTATAATTTATAAAAATTAAAATCGTTGTCATTCAAAACAAAAATATAATGTACGTTTACTTAAGTAGGTTGGTATGTGTTACCTTAAAAGGCTTTTTAATTAACCTAAGCCTATCCATTTTAAGTAAATAGGCTTTTATAAAAGTCTTAACTTAAAAAAAGTTTGGCTTTGCTTGGATCTAATATAAGTTAGGTCATAAATCTATTTTTACTTCTATTTGTGAATGAAAAAAATTGTAATTATGAGAATAAATTTTATTAAAGTTGATTAATTAATTTTTTTTATAAAAATTAATTAACAATAAAAATGATGGGTGGATATTCCACATCAATATCATGATGATGAAAAAACATTACTTTATATTTTATTTTTATAAAAGATGGAAGAAGAGACTTTTGAAAAAAAGAGAACAATACAAAGAGTAGTAACCTTCGATTATTTGGAGCTCTACAAAATGTGAAGGAAGAAAAAGATTATTTTACAAGTCCTGTGTAAAAAAGTTCTATCCTTTTTTTAACAGAATAAAGGGAAGGACAAAGTGCATTTGTTGGTTAAAAGTAAAAAAAAAAATACCTCAAACAACTTTTTTTATACAAAATTGTATGTTAAATAGTATTAATGTGAGTAATTTAATTATTTATTAAATATATTTATTATAAAAAAAATTATATACAATTATTATTATAAAATTAAAATTTTAATCAACGGTTAACGTTATTCAAGTATTTTTTCTATATATATAAATAGATAATGTTACAAGCAACTTAGACATTTATGTTATTTTATATTTTTTTCTTTTTTATTTAAATTTTACACAACTAAATAAGAGAAAAGAAAAAATTTATCTTTATTTTCTTTTATTTTTTCTCTATCAAATAACCTGAAAAATTATTTTACCTTTTACTCTTTTTCATTATTTTCTTTAATTTCCTTTTATTTTTTTTAAAACCAAACATACAATTTTTTAAAAAAAAAAAAGTGTTAAGTATAATTTTTATCCTTTACAAGAAATCATCTCCGTTTAGTATCTTGTTTATAAAAACAGATATTACACATGACCCATTTCTATAAATGAAGGACGAAAAAAATCATATTTTAGGAATTAAAAACGAATATTACCTTATTTATAAAGATTAAAAATATACTTAATAATAAATAATATTTATGACCTAGTAATCTATTTTATGTTTACTTAAAATAGATGTGTAATAATTTAATGAAATTTTAAATTAATTTATTATTTACATAAACTAAAGTATGCTTATGATAAAGGTTAAATTAGTTTTAAAAAAATAATTGACTTTATTAATATTTTTAACAAATTAGTATTTATTTACTATAGATGTGTCGGATGAGAATATAGATATTGAGCGTAGACATGATGATGTAAATTGGACTACCATCTAGTTATTATTTAAGATTTTTCATTTCATGATTAGGGTTTTTTATTTGAAATTGTATATATTTAAGGATATTATATATATATATATATATATTAGAATTAGTTTATTTTATATTTTGAATCTGTTTTAGTGCGATATCTTTTGCATTTGTATGTTGGGACTTTGCTACGTCTGGGCCTTATTATGTTGCAGCATTATTATTTAGAAGTTATCAAGAAAATAAGTTATGGATCGAGAGTATAAAATATTGTCATCCAATCACGTAATTTATTATATATAATAAATTTCTTATTTTTTATTATAATTATTTTAAAGTCAAATCAAACACGATTTTTAATTAATGAATAATATAAAAAAATTTATATTTATAATGCTAATCCATTAAGCTCTTAGTTTATATATAAAGCCTTATTTTAGATCTTAAACAGTCTTGGCTATTTTTTTACTGATAAAAAAACATTTTTTCCTATTAAATAGTATTTTTTTTATCTATAGAGTATTTGAAATTAAGAGAAATGCTTTGCTCTCTAGAGAAGTATGTTAAGTTTGTTTTTGCACTATTTCATGTGTCAGTTGGACTCCAACAAAGTGCAATTAAGCACCCCGTCTTTATTTAAAAAACCATCATTCTTGACTAATAGTAGTGTTTTCATTGTTGAGTTAGATTTTAATAGCATACTTAAATTTAAAATAAGTATTTATGAAATGAGTGATTATTTAAGAAATACATAGGTTTTGTTTTTTAAAAATAAAAAACTGTTTAATTTAAAAATAAATAATCAAAGATATGAAATTAGTTTTATAAAATATAATCATAATAAAGTACATGCGAAGTTTTGGAAAATTCACCTCGGTCTTAAATTAGCTTGTAGTAAAAGTTTTTAGAGGATTATTATTGAGTCGCATCCTTAAGCATTAAAATTAATCATTGATGTCCTACTTGATAGATAATAATCTGTTACATGTGTGGTGCCAAACTAATCAAGCAACAGACACCTTAGCAAAACATAGTTTATCACTTTATTGCAATTGTTTAATCTTTTGTTATATTCTTGCTTTTTGAAACTTCCCTTCTTAGGTTATGTAAGTTTTGTTGCATATCTTTGTGGCTATCAATAAATTGTGGATTGGAGCTTAGGCCTTCCTTGTAAAGATCGAAAAACACAAAAATGAAAATTGATAAAACAGATTTTATATCAGTTTTTTTTAAACCTTTGCAAGATAAATAATAAAACTAAGAAAAAGAACATAAATCTTTTTATACCAATTCTTCACCACTAAAATTATATGTAATTTTTTATATACTTACCAAATTTTACTATAATTTTAAAAATTAGAATTTTTTAACTATTTTAATTATTTCTTCAAACAATAATCCAAGTATTCTTTTAAATAAATCTTTTCAAATTCAACCTAAATTACATTTAAAAGTGATAATATATTTTTATAATTAAAAATAAAAATAGTATAATATTATTATTTAATATTAAAATTAATATTTAATTATCAAAATTATAAACTAATTAAGCGATTTAATTTTTTGTTAAATACAATTAAGATCATTAAACTCAATTATATCAAATAACTATTTTAAAAATAAAATTTTGATCAATAGTTAAAAAATATTAAATCTCCTATATATAGAGAGATGGAGATGATGTTTAAAGTAATAAGCAAATAGGAAAAATATTTATTTATTTTATCCACGATACCTATGAAATTATCTATCTTGATTTTGAAGCAAATTATATTTACGATTATTTATAGATATACTTTTTTTTTGTCATGCTTGATTGCACTTCTTTTGTTAAAACTATTTTTCAGAATGCATTTAATACATCTTAGAAACAAAAATATTTGACAGTAAAAAATTGATTTCACTAATATGAATTACTATGATCTACGCCAATATGCTTTTTATTATTTTTAATTAACATTTATTTTTAAAAAAATAATATCATGAGACACATACATTTTGTGTATTTTTTTATTACCATATTATAAATATGAAATATTTATCAACTTTAATAATAAATAATTTCTATTAAAGAATTTTTTTAACTATAATGAAATGAACCTAATTCTAATTCCATGAAAACCAATTACATATTGACATACATTTTGTGCCAAAGGTATTCATATTGAGTAATACTTCTCTTTGGGTTCCAAAAATAAAAACTCTCCACTTTTGAAAATTAGTTTTCAAAATTCATTTAAATACATTTAAAAAATGCATTTAATACGTTTTGGAAGCTAAAAGCATTAATGTATTAAAGACATTTTAGGAATTATTTTTTTAAATGCATTTTAAAAAGAAAAAAGTTAGATTAAGGAATTAAAAGTATAATTTTTTTATTAAAAATTGTAATAGTATATTCTCCCATAATTTCCAATGCAATCTCAACTTAATCAATAAAAAATTGTCTATTTATTAATTCTTTAACTAGTGCACTTGTTAAAAAAACTTACAAAAATAATTATAGAGATCTAAAAATTATTAAAAATTAATTGATAAAATATATTAAATTAAATAATTTATAAAATTAATTTATAAAAGATATCTTCTGAAAAATATTTTTCAAAAGTGATATTTTTATATAAAAAAGAAAAAAAAAACTGAGTGTGAAGAGCAAAAAGAGTAGTGCAAAGAGAATTTGCTCCATATTCGAATTTTTGACCGTTGGGGCCCCTAGCAGACATGTAACGGTTGGGACAAGGGAAAAACTTCCAGAGCCGTTGGCTTCAGCTTTTCATGTTCTTCAATACCTTAAAACTAACAAACAGACAGACACACAAAGAGAGGGGGAGAGAGAAAGAACCTCACTCATCACCATCTATGGGCTGCGTCTCCTCTAAACACGTCAAGAAAGACCTCAAACAAGAACAAGTCACTGTCAACAATGGCGGCGGATACGTCAACCATGTCGTATCCCTCACTTCCTCTACCTATGGAGCACTAATGTTGGACAAGGAGAATGAACAACACCAACCCACCGCTCAAGAATCCAAAACTTCCCCTCCCAGGATTCGCCAAGAACCCGAAGTCATCAACGCTTGGGAACTCATGGAGGGTCTCGAAGAGGGAGTGCCCATTTCAAATCACCCCAAGAAAAGCCCCAAGTCCGCACCTTTCCTTCGCGGCTTCATCGCCACTGACACTAAAACCCCATTGAAATTCCTCAACCAATTCGGGTCCCCCAAGAGTCTCAGGAAGTTAACAGGGAAGGAGAACAAAGTTCAAGTTCAAGCCAATGCTGGTGTAAGACGCTTGGATTACAATTTTAGCCCCAAGGGAATTCTCAAACCCTCCAATTTTTCTTCTCCTCCGATTCGTGCTCGCAGGAACAGTTTCGGCAGTGACACTAAGAGGAGGAGTCCTAGTCCTCTGTTTGATCCAGAGCTTCTTGCCTCTTACGAAAAGGAACTCTCCGAAGAGGAAGAACACATTAAGAGAATGGTGTGGGCCACCCCCAAAACCCGAAGGGTCAGAAAATCTTTGGATTCACAATCTTTTATTAACACGTTTGAGGAAAAATGCCCTCCCGGAGGGGAAAATTGCGTTGTCATTTACACCACCACGCTACGGGGAATCAGAAAGACGTTTGAGGAGTGCAATAAGGTTCGGTCCATCATTGAGTCCTATTGCATACACGTGGTTGAGCGTGACGTGTCAATGGATTCCGGGTTTAAGGAGGAAATGAGGAAGCTGATGGGGACCGAGCAAGTTAAGGTTCCGGTTGTGTTTGTTAAGGGAAGGTTGGTTGGGGGAGCCGAGCAAGTTGTGAAGTTGGAAGAAGAAGGGAAATTGGGTATTCTCTTTGAGGGGATTCGTCCCAAGGCGTCGGCTGAGTGTAAAGGATGTGGTGGTGTGAGATTTGTCATGTGCGTGGAGTGTAATGGAAGTTGTAAGGTTTTAGATGAGGATCGCAAGAAGACTGTAAGGTGTGGCCAGTGTAATGAGAATGGATTGATTCAATGTCCTATGTGTCGTTAAGGTTGCTGGAAATGGAGTGTTTGGTGTGTTGCTTTGGATTTTGGGGTGGTTTCTGTTCTCAATCTGTAGGAAGAGAGAGACAGAACAAAGCATCAAGTGTTTGTGGTCCGTTGTTAATTTGTCATGTTCCTAGTGTAGGGTTCTAAAGCGTGTTTTAGTTCCCTGTTTGTTG
The DNA here is from genome assembly GCA_026544285.1 of Pachyrhizus erosus. Taxonomy (NCBI): domain Eukaryota; kingdom Viridiplantae; phylum Streptophyta; class Magnoliopsida; order Fabales; family Fabaceae; genus Pachyrhizus; species Pachyrhizus erosus. The sequence continues at coordinate 11,833 of JAMLFT010003247.1, read as the reverse complement.
TTTGATTCTTTTCCTGTCTTGTATTTTGGGACACTAGGTGTTCCTTCTCTAATCTAATTCTAATTTACACGTATCATTAGCTTCTTTTTAGTTCCACACTTGTTACAATTTATTATTTGCTTTTTTCATTCAATCTAAACATATTTTTCTTACAGGAAATCTTTAGCTCTATTTTCGCTGTAATGAAAGAATTGGCCTAGTCATTTGTATTACATGATAGTTGTCTCAATATCTATATATATCATCCCACTTGAAGAATTTAACGACAATTGGCATAAAATGTGCATATTTTCGCCTTGTTGACTTTGATGAAGTGGATTCATGGGATTGGGATGGACCAGAGTGAAATTATGTTACTTACGAGGATGAGGAAATCATGGGAATGGTTACAACGAATTGTATCAAGCTATAAAATATAAATATGCAGAAATTCTATGACCCATTTCTGATAATTTTTTTGTCAACCATACATCTCCATTTCTTTTTCAAAGGAGAAGAAAGCGGCAAGCAAAACAGGAGAAAAACTCCAGCTCAAATGTTGGAAGGTGGGCACATGTGTGCTCGTAAGCACTTAACCAGACAGACGTGGCCCCATGGAAAGTGGGATAGAGGTCCAATATCTAATACCAAGGCCTGTTACAGCATAAATGATCCATCACTGATTTTTTCTTCACTTGTGCCTTCGGCCATTATCTGTTCATTTGAAAAAGAAATGGTTGACCAAAAAAATATCAGAACTCTTAAAAATAGTTGATAAAGAAAAAAAAAAATCAGTAGCACTAAATTATGCTTCTCAAATGTTGGACTGTAGTAAATTCTCTTTGGTGATTGCTTTAACTGAAATATATTGAAGTTGGCCAATTTACATCGTGATTACATCCCTTGCCACTTTCATGAATACTGGAAAATTTTCTTTTCCTTGGAGGCATAGTCTGATTCTACTACTCCTTAGGCTCTAAAGTAGCTATAACATGTTTCATATGTATGTCTCTTTGTTTAAGCTCTACTTCATCCAGCATTAGTATAAAGTATAAAGCATTAAGCTTGTAATGGATGTGTTAATGTTTGAATTTAAGTATCGAGTAGATTTTTCTGCGGGTTTCTTCATTCGTCCACCTACATAATATAATTTTTATCAGGCCAAGATGACTTACGTGGAGGAAATAATGGGACAATATTGAAGTTTGGCTAAAAACACTTGCCAAGATGCCAACATGTATAACATTATTTGCCATGCTATGTTTATCTATACCAACTATATGTTGATGAATATGTGAAGTTTTACTGATGCTTAGACAAACAGAGGGGTCATCTCCTTGTACTTAATTTTAATTTAGTATTTTAAATTGAATTCCTTTCGAGGGAAGAAATATATAAAATGAAAAAGTATAACTTGTTTATCATTAATTTACCATTGTTTTTAAAACAATGGTAAGTAGTTTTTTATTTTCAAATTTCGCACGTTTCAATACATACTTTATTGTGTAGGAAACATTAAAACCAACGGTAAAGTCATTTTAGAACTCGGAAAGCTCTTCTTCAAGGTATTATTTAAGAGAATGTCAGATCCGATTTTACAAATGACATTTGTTTGTTTACATTATTGTCCGTTGGGTGGAATCACTTTCTTAAATATTATTGAACAAGATAGACACATGTAGAAGAGAAATCTATACTCTATAGTTATTTAGTTAGGCACACCGAGATAAATAACTGGTAGTGCTTGCCTTTAAAAAAAATAGTAATGCTTCAACCTTTTCTATTTGTGGGTAAAATATTAGTGGTGACAAAAATAGATGAATTGGATAAATTTAAATTTAAATAAAAATAATTTATTATTCATTTTGATTTATTAAAAAATTATTCATTCATTTTCTATTTCATAAAAATTCATTCAATTTTTTATTAATAATTTTTTTATAGATGAATATTCAATCTATTCACAAAAATAATATATTTTTAAAATTAATTATTTTTAATTTTAAAATATTTTCTCTCTTATAATTATTTTTATCTCGTTTATTTTTCCTTTTCTTTATATATTTTTCTCTTATATATGCACCTTAAAAATATTTTCCAAAATTAAAAGGTAGACTAAAATTATCTTGTCTATATGTTAAAAAACATTAATATTTTATTATAATTTAATCTTTATAAAATTTCATTGTAAATATTTTTATTATACTTTATGAATCTTAAACTTTGATTTATTTCCTAAAATTAAAAAAAAAATTGAAATGTTTTTCTTTAAATCAAGAATATTTTTTATAAAAGACAATTTTATTTAAATCAAGTAAAATTATTATAAATTACGAAATTCTCTCTTAAACTATTTGACATATTTATTAATATAGGCATAAAGGACCTTTTTTAGAAAAATAATATGTTTGTAATAAAAGCACTCTTTTCCCTACTAGTTACGAAGGCTAATTTTGTCTTTAACAAGCAGTTGAAATAAATACTTGCATTGAGAGGTTTTCCCTATAAGGTTGAAATTTCCACAGAAATAAATACTATCCTGCAAATGTCACAGTTCTGAACTTCTGAACAACAACAAATTCAATATCGGGGTTTGTTCTTCAACAACGAAATCACTTTTCACTTATGATTTAATCTGTATGGATGATCAATCTTCTAATACAGTAGTATGTTGCTACATTTTATAGTACGTTACATAGTTTTTAAAATTGTGATTTGTTGCGACTTTGATCTTTAGAATTAACAAAATAAAAGTAAAAATAAAAATTATAGTCAACCCCTTACTTTAGTCTAAAGGTACATATGTAACATACAATTTGAATAATAATATTAATGTATATTCAAGGACTAAAATAATATTCAATAGTTAAATTGAATAACTTATATAATTATGAAATGAATTATATTTTTCTAGATTATTTAAAATCTAAAGAATAAAATGACAATAAATCACATTTTTATGGTTTAAATTAGTCATTTAGTCCATTATTTAAGGTTGTGACAAAGCATCATTAAACTAAAGTATTTTTTTTTTTAAGTAGCGCACGTCAAGATTAAACTATTTAATTAATCCAACAAACATTCATGGAATCATATATAAGCATTAACCTGGATATACAACATTATTTTTCAATATGCTAGACCACGATGAGTCGATGACATTCATAATATAGCCAAAAAGACATCAGATTGAATTTTAGAGCTGCCAAGGCATGCTGAGGAAAAGGCTTAAATTTATGGCTCTCTTTGATAGAAAACTTGTGGCTACCCCATGTAATGTATGTGTTTCGTAAATGTCCTTACAGAAATACTTGTAATACACTTTTCTGACTATTTTTCATAACACAGCTTTTACTGCTTGATGAATTTTATGTGATCCTATTAAAATGTTGGACACAATTTTTAATTAAAATTTACAAACAGAGATTGTGTGAGAAAAAAAAAAAAAAGTTGCTATAATAGTTCATGCCTTAATTCGAAGATTCCAAGTCTTAGGGGAAAAAAATGAATTCTGAAATCTATTTGACCATGCTTGAGACCTTAAACACACAAATCTTGTGAATACAGACTTGATGATATATTCCATCCAGTCAGTAAGACCAAAGATGGAAGCAGAGCAGTTGTGGCAATGTAGAGCTGTACAAATTGGGTAATGGGTGATCCCGAACCTATCATTTCCACAATAGAATTGAAGTCTCGTTCACTTGTGCTCTGTTAAATCTTGGTTCAGATAGCATAACATGTTAAAGGAGCAATACGTTTTGGTGATTTCAGATTGAAAACAAGTTGGTTGGGCTGGACAAAGTGAAGGCATAAGTAGACCCAATTGCTCATTTGCTCTTGACATCTTTGATGAGAGGAATATAAGAGAAGGACCAAAAGGGACCACAGATATATTGACTCTCTCGCTACCGCAACAAGAAATTATTATACTTCCATTTAATATTTACATAATATGTAATTAAATATTAATTTTTTAAATTACAAGTTTCAACTATATATCATACAAAAATTAGTTGAAAATTCAGATTAATTTTCTCCATGCAAAGAGGTTAATTTCAACATTTTAAAAATTCAGATGGGTGCAAAATCCAGATGTATTTCTTTTTATAGGAAAAGTGAAATTTATTATTAGTAGACATAATAATGAATAATGGACGAAAGAAAAAAAGACATAATAAAGTTTTACAGCAACAACTACCGGCTTAATTGGCGTAGACATAATAAAGTCATACTCGGATTTGAACCGCTTCTACACGATGTTGGGCATATATAATATAATATTGTTGAGTCTTTGTTAATATAATATTACCTTTGGATTTCTGGATTTCATCCATCATTTTAATTTAATAGTCTCAACAAAGCGTATAAAAGTAGCCTATTGAACGATTAATGTATGAAAGCAACGTTTTTCAAGCTTAAGCTTCTTGTCTCCGCAGTCAAAACCTTCACCGTCTAACCTAAAAAGGGGAGAAAAAACGAGAAACCCAAAAGTTTGTTTTATGGAGTGATGACAGAAAATTAAACAGCTAGCAAAGATGATTCAACGGCAAGTTAGGATGGAAAGCGTTGAATCTTGTGTCATGGGGTTTGACATTTTGGCCATTTAAGAGAGGCTTGGCAGTGCCTGATGGTGATGATGTATAAATTATAATCATTTTCCTTTGACGCGATGGTACAGAATGATAGATGTGAATGAAAAATTCAAAATGGCAAGCAACATCCACCTTGTAACACGGTCATTCTACCATAAAGATAAGATTTGAGGTTCAACTCTGATCTTTCCGGTCGCATCAAATATAAAAATCAGTAGATGTATGATGCAATGCAACCCCCTTTGACGCATTTTGATTTCAAACCCAAATTATGGAATCAATAGGATTTGAAAATTGTTTCTTTCATTTTCTAGCACGTTCCGTTTCCAAACTTCTCCCACAATCTATTGAAATTTAAAATGAACTCTCAGATTAATTTTCTAATAGTTAACGTGCATCTCAATTTCTTGAAAAGGCTTAAATATACTTATCATGCATGGAAAAAAACGTTAATCTTACCAAATTTAAGCTGTCGCCATAATAGGTGCAAAAGAAAAGTTTTTTAAATTTATTTTTCTAAGATATATCAATAGTCAGTGTTCTTTAGAGTCATCAATCACTATGAATGACTATAAATAAATAAACACTACGAATTATTAATTTGCGATTACATTGAAAGAAAGTATATATTAGTCAATGTAAACTCGTTGTCATAAAATTCTTGCATACACATGGAGATGGAAGTGATGGGGAATTTTAAAATGTAATATGTTTAACGTGAAGGAAGACAACATAGAAAAATAATTAGACTTTAATTACGTTAATTACTATAATGTCCTTTATATGATGACTAATTATTTAAAACCTTTTTTTGATTAAGAGGTTTTTTATGGAAAATATACTAAAGAAATTTAAAACTTATTTTTTAAAAGAAAATACTTCTTATATATTTAATAAAAATAGCTTATAAACTAGTTGAACTTGATAATCTAACTGAAAACTTGTAAGTTGAAGGATTCAATCGAAAGTATTTAATAAAATTAATTAATAAATATAAAATGACATAAAAGGATATAATTTATTATTTTATTAAAATAAAAGAAAATATCTCAAAGAAATTAATAAAGATAAAAATAAAAATAAAAAATTAATCATTTATAAACTAATTTATTTTTATAAATTATTTAAGTAGTTTATAAAAATAAATTAGAAATTACTAAACTAAATTTGTATATAAAAAAACTAATTTATAGTTTAGTTAAAAAAATTTATAAACTTCCAGTGTGATGTATCTTTTTATTAATTCTTTTAAGAAATGTTTGTTTCACCTCGTTTTCTTTTATTTTCAAGAATACAAAAATGAAAATAAATATTTTCATTATGTTTGTTAAGAGGTCATGATCAATAGATATTTAAAGTATATTGTATTCTCAATAAGTCAAGGTCTCACTTGTTATGATTTTTTTTTATTTTCACAAGAAAAGGACTATATCTAATATTTTCACATGAAAGAAAGTTATTGTATAAAAAAAACTATTTATTTTCACTAAATTCTTATACCATTCTCTTTCACTTTTTTAATTAAATATTTTTTTTAAAATTACTAAATAATAAACAAGCATATTCATAAAAATAACACTCTCATAATGATCCTAAAAATATGATTTTTAAGAATGCATAATTTTACATTTAAACAAATGTTCCCTTAGTAGCTTACAAAGTAAATATTAAATAAAATAAATAAATTATTTAATATTTTAAAAACATAAAATGCATTTAATTTTTTAATTTAATTCAGTAAGTAAAATATTTATTAGAAGATATTAAAAAATTAAAAATTATTTATTCCATTTCTCCTTACCTATCGATTAAGGTTTATGCATAAATTAATTTTTTTATTTATGTTAAAATTATTTGTAATTTAATATATCCTTTTATCTATCATTTATTATTTGCGTATCTTATGTCTAATATTTTCCCTTTTTATATAGATATGATTGGAGAAACAATAATGAAACACTATAAAGAAATTTTAAAATAACAGAAACATAAATAAATACTTTACTTTAAAATGAGAAGTAAAGAGAAACAAAAGTAGTATTCTAACCTCAAATTGGTTACTGCGGTTCAAATGGATAGATATCCTCCATGCATGATCATTTAATTCATCACAAATCTGCATCCGCAGCTCTAGTCTCCCTTAACTAGATAGAATTCAGAAACAGTAAAACATTAACACCCATCCATGCCTAATAATTCAAAAGGAGAGGAACCGGCAACGCATGCACCGTTCGACAATTCATACAATTATTGAAACCTATACATCTGCTAATGCTCAACAATTCAAAGAAAAAAAAAAAAAAAAAACACTCATGACTCCGACTCTGACTCCTCTATATTTACAAAACTTAGTGGCTAGAGTAGTAAATTCAATCAAGCACAGAGTACAAAACGAAAAAGAAAAAATATTTACTTTCCAAACAGTAACAAGTGAAAAATACTTTCAACGCGCCACGTCACCACTGGAAGCACTCTTCAAACGCCTGGGGTCCCACACTAAAAAGACTTGCAAGTCGCGAGATTTTTATAATTTTTTATCAATTGCTTACATCCAAGGGTAAAGGGCCCCACTTCGTGGTTGCCCTCGCCGAACGGTTACCTTCGCCAATACTATTGTGCCACCTGGCCTTCGGAATCACCCACTCCCCACGACTCAGACCTTCTCCCAGACGCGAACCGCATCATGCCACCCAAACCGGGCGGTTCACTCTCCGACACGCTGTTTCGCGATATTGACTCCTCGAACGACACGTCGTTCATGCTCGACGCGCTGTGCCGCGCTCTCGAGTAATTAACTGCAACCCTCTTCGTCCCAATGTTTGAATCTGCCGGCAGAGGATCGGTTTTCCGGTCCGGTTTTCCTTTTCGAGCGGACCGGAAAATCGAGCAAAAACTTTCAAAAAAACCGGGCTTCTTCCCGTTCCTGTTGAGTTTTTCTTTTGTGTCCGCGTGGTGGGAAGACTTAGGGGAACATCTGAATTTGCGATTTCGATCGCGCTTGGATCTGACCCTTCCCATGCAAGAGACTTTCGGCGAGGATGGTTCGACAAAACCGGTCTCCGTTTTTCCGACGGAAACGCTGCGTTTCGGGAACAACCTGATGTTACTGGGCTTGTGGTTGCGGCGGTTCTTGGAGTCGACGAAGGAGGTTTTCTGAGGCTTAGGTAAGCCAATGATGGTGGAAGCTTTGGACTTGAAATTGAGAGAGAAACGCTGGGAGTTATTATTGGAGTTGGTGCCAGGGTTTAGGTTTGTAGAACTATTGGCCTTGGTTGATTCTTTGCGCTCGTAAACGGCGTTGCGGTCCCACCAGTCATATTCCTCGTCCCTGGAGAGCCAAAAGGACTCCGGAGGCGAATCCGGGTGGGGCTCCGACGGATCCGTGGTGTGGTCGCCGGCCAGGGTCTCGCAGGCGATTTTCCGATCGCTGGATCCGCCGGCGCAGGCTGAAACCAGTGATTCCACCTGTAGCATCCTAGTTCGAAATGGAAAGGAGATTGGGTAAGGAAATTCTTTGTGACTTAGCGATTTCGTGCTATGTGGGGGAGCAGGAGATAGATAGATAGATAAATAGATAGATATAGTGAGAGATAGAGAGAGATAGAGAGAGAGAGGATATATATATATATATATATATATATAAGTTGGAGGGAGAGGTTTCAACTTGCTTACTCTCGCTATTACTATACCGGTGGTTTTGTTTTATTTTGAATTTGATTTGATAAATGCCAACTATTCCTGTTCAATTATCACATCTTTTATTAATCAAGGAAATTATATGCACCGCGTAACATAAGTTTGTTTTAATAGATAGATTAACAACTCACTAACTTAACTTTTTAATATTCACTAAATTAAAATGGATTATCAAGAAACTTTACTTCAATTAATTAAATAGTATACGTTAATTATTATAAAAAATTATTTTTGAGTTTTATTTTTATAAATAAAGTTAATTAAAATCACATTTTTATATAAATTCTACATCTTATATTACAAGTTTTTATCTTAATTTTAAATTTTGGTATTTAGGATTATTTTATTTTATTTGAAGAGAATTGTCTTTTATAATCCTCTCTCATCACTTAAATATAAGTAAAAAAAAAATTATTAACAGAACATTAAAATACAAATAAATCTTGATTAAGTTTATGTTATTTAAATGAAATAAATTAATGAAATAATTTTCATAATTAGCATAATTAATAGTTTAGACTTATATTTTTAATTTGAAATGAGAAAGTAAATATGATAAATAAAAATAAATAAAAGCGTATCCGTGATTTAGCTTTTCAAGTTTCCAGGGAGAGAAAAAAAAGAAAACAAGGATGAAAAGCATCTTTTTTGTCTTGTCAAAGCTAAAAAAGTAAAAAGTATACGAAAGGAATGGCGAAGCGAAACGCAGAGTGCACTCGCCCTTGGTTTGCAATTTGCATATTTTAAAAACAGTGGGTAATAACTTATTATTATTTTATTTTTGTGTTAGTTTAAAGTTGTAGCTTTTATTTATCTTTTTGCTTCTTTACTCTTCGACCCATAAATTGGTGTTGTTTGATGGCTCGGCTAACGGCTTGGCTCCTGATTGTTTGCTGGTTGGTTCGGCGTCGGCGTCGAACATAATGTTCCGTTTGTAATGATGTTAACTAAGAAGAGCTTACCCGTGGGTGTTCTAGAAATGTACATAATAATTACGTTAGTTATGTGATGATGGAAGCTTACAACTGTTGCTTCAATTTATTTTTTATTTTTATTTTATTTTATTTTAATTAGACCATAGCCATAACATAATGAAATTTATATATTGTCATTCAAATTTTTATTTCTTGATTAATGAATTCTGTTAGGTATGTTTACTAGATGGACATGTTCACATGGATATGTACGCACCTGAGAGAACATGTTACGTTCAGATTTTATTTTATCTAACACAAATATATTTGTTTCTCTCTCCCCACGAGGATTATTTCTACAGAAATGCATTATGCTACCATTTTATTCTACATAAAAATCAAATACCAATTTCACATATTTATATATTGGATAAATATTAAATTAAAAAAAAAAACACAAAAGTTTGACTGAAATCACAGCCTTATATATGATTACCTTATTATATACATATTTTGTATGGGACGAATTTGTACTGTAATATTTTTCTTATTTTTGCATAGGATGAGAATCTAGTGATCAATGTGAGAGAGGTATATTTGACTCAAAATTTTGAAAAAAAAATATTTATTTAAATTTAAAATTCATTTAATTAAGATCCAATAATATATAAAATAACAATATTTTTATAAAATAAAATGTTAAATTTGAACATTGTGGATAGAAAAAATATTATTAAAAAAAGAAATTCTACTAAAAATTATCCATCAAAATTCTGATAAAAATTATTTATTAATAAAATTGATAAATATTTCATATTAATAATATAATTATAAAAAATATAAAATAATATCAAGTCATTATAATTTTCAATATTAATATTATATGTTATGTTTTATAAAATTAGTTGAAAAACTAATTAAAAATTAAAAATTAAAAAACTAACTTATGAAATCACAAGTGTTTAGTATAATTATTTGTTGAAATAATTTAAAAATATAAAATAACATAAATAAACATATTTGTGTGATATATTTATATAATTTTTAATTTTATTTTATTCACAAAAATATATTTTAGGATGTTTATAAGTTTAGTTTTTAATTAATTTTAGATATTTGTAATTTTTATTTATAAGTTAATTATTTTAATTATATTTATAAAAAAATTATTATTTTTTGCATTCTAATAAAGAAAACGTATATTTTATTTTATTTTATTTTAAAAAATAAATTATATCTAGTTCTACTCCAACGCTAAACCGGGCGAACATGAAATTATGGATGAGATGAATGATGTGGTGAACGAAGAGTATTATTCTGTTAATTTATATTATAATATTAGAAAGAAGATAGGACTTATTAACAATCGTGCTGATACGATACGAGCGCAAACAACCTAGTACTACGTAGTACGTACTGTACATATATTTTAACAAAAACTTAACAATTACACAAATAATATTCATCTGCATGTACTTTGGGTAGGTCACCTTTGAATATTTTTATTATGTTAAAAGAGCTGTGTCACACTGATAGACAATGCCGGTTTGTTACAAAAAATACTAAAGTAAAGGTGCCTTCAAAAATTCTTTTATATTCAAGTGAATCTCAGATCCAAAAATAAAATAATCGAGCTCTTTTCAAATTAATTTTATTAAAATTTAATGTTAATGTAAATGTTTTTAACACAATAATCCAGTTATGAATTATCATCTAATTAAAAATATTAACTTTTGTATTAATTATTTTAAAAATCACATGCAAAGTATTTGACAATGTAAAAATATTTATAGTAAAAGTATATTAGAATTAAACTATTTTTAGATATCAAAGTTTTATTTTTTTATGTACTTTTTATAGAGATGAAGGATGGAATTTACAAAAAAAAAAAAAAGAATGTTAGTTATATCTTCTTTAATGTTATTTTTAATATTTTTTTTATAATTGACTACAATTTATTGTAAATTAATGATTTTTATTAATTCTATTTTCAAATCAAAAAGAGAATAATTAAATTAGAAATAAAACTAGTCAAAATTGATAATTTTTAAGAAATTTTAATAAATTGTAAAAAAAAAAATAGTGTCAAATAATATATTATTAGAATTCTTCTTTGTAAAGATGTATTTAAAAATACATATATGTCATACTTATTTTTTAATTAAAATACATTAATAAATTATAATTAAAAATTATCTTAAAGTATATCAATTATGTAACTAATGTATTATAGCTAAAAATCAAATGTGTATCTTAATAAATGTTTTTGAGATTGTTAATGCATACTACTTTAACGGTTAGAATAAATTAATAAGATATAATTAAGAATTATCTTAAAATATATCTATAATGAAGCTTGCTAACATTTCAATTAACAAACAAGATAAATGTATGTTAATGAATTTCATAACTAAATTATAAAATTATAAATTTTTGTTGTAAAAAATAATGTACATTTTTTAAAATAATTAAGGAAAAAGGGGTTGGGCCGATGATGCATAGCTTGCTCCTTTTCTCAATCTGTAATCAATTTAATTTGAAGGATGAAATATGTTTTTGGTTTTTCATTTTATCATGGTTTTTATTTTTTATTTTTTATAATTTTATATTATTTTAGTTTGTCGTAAAATATTGCTTTATTTTTAATTT
>JAMLFT010003246.1:0-22610 GCA_026544285.1 Pachyrhizus erosus | reverse complement strand
TTAATTTTTTATTCCTTTTATAATAATAATAATAATTAATTTTTATTTTTTAAATAAATTTAACTTAAATCCGTCGTTAATTTAAGTAGTTTATAAATAAAAAATAATTGAATCAAGGAGATTGTAAATAAAGTTTCTTTTATTATTTAAAATAAAGTTGTAAGTAAAGTTGAAAGTGTCAACTTGAAAACCAAATAAACTTGAGAGTGCATCATGAACATTTATCTAAACCAAGAAGTAAATAAATTAGTTGGCACTAAAAGTTAAATGCAGGCGGGCTCCTTCTTGGAAGATATCACAAAGGAAATTGCTCATGAATTTGGATCCTCCATTTTTTTGTTGTTTTAGCAAAGAAAACTGCGTGATCCTTATTGGCGAAGAGTAATCTTGGGGCAAACATGAGTAGGAACTCAAACGCTGCGTTCCTCGTGCCTTTGGCTTTGTTGTTCCTTATTGAACTTCCACAATTGTGTTTATGCAGAACTTCAACCTCTGCCCACATAATACAAGAGCGAGAAGCTCTTGAAAAACTCAAAAAAAGTTTCTCCAACAGCTCCATGTTTGTGTCTTGGGAAGGAAATGATCACTGCCAGTGGAAAGGAGTCGAATGTGATGGCATCACCGGACATGTTGTCAAGCTTGCTCTCCATTGGCAAAAAACATGCAACTGTCGACGCATCTTCATATGCACGTGTTCATCACAAAATGCTAACGGTGTTCACCCCTCTATATTGGAGTTGAAATACTTGAACTATCTGGAACTCACAGGAATCATTTTTGGTGGCGGTCCGATACCTGCATTCCTTGCTTCAATGATGCAGCTGACATATCTTAACCTCTCCAACTGTGATTTCATGGGAAAAGTTCCTCACCAACTTGGTAATCTTTCAAACTTGCAGACTTTTGATGTCAGTGAAAATCCTTTAGATGTTGATGATGTGACTTGGCTTTCAAAACTTTCATCACTGAAACACCTAGCAATGAATGGAGTGTACCTTGGAAAGGCATATAATCTGTTGCAGGTGCTTGACATGCTTCCTTTCTTGTTACAAGTAGAGTTTAGGGAATGTGGACTTACCGACTTGCACTTTCCTGTTGGTCCTGTTAATTCTACGTTTTTTGCTAATGTTCAAGTTCTGAATCTTGCACAAAATTTACTTTCTGGGCCTATTCCTGATGCTTTTCTGAACTTGAGTTCAATTGTGGACCTCAACCTTGGTTACAACAATCTCAGTTCACTTCCATATTGGCTGGTTAATCTTGATTCCCTTGTCAATCTTAATCTTTCTGGAAATCCCTTCAAGAGGATTGAAGTCTCCGTGTTATCTATCTTGACAAACATGTGCTCTCTCCGATCATTAGACTTGTCATCTAGCATTCCTATTTTTGGAGGGTCAGGACTAGGTCACGTAAACTATTCGGGATGTGGGAGATGCGATTTGGAAGTTTTATTGTTGAGGGGAAGTGGAATTAATGACAGTTTGCCTGGTTGGTTGGGACAACTATCTAATTTGAAAGTCCTTGATCTTGGAATGAATTTATTCTACGGTCCAATTCCATCATCCTTTGGAAATTTGTTGGCCTTGAGGACATTAGATCTTTCGAATAATCAACTACACGGGTCAATTCCAGCTACCTTTGGACGGTTGTCATCTTTAGGTGTATTAGATCTTTCTAACAATCACTTGAATGGAAACATTCCTGAAAGCCTTGGACGACTGCAGAACCTAGTGACCTTAAGGGTAGATAGTAACTCATTGACAGGTATCATATCAGAGATTCACCTTTGTAACCTCTCAAATTTGATAGAATTGGAAATAGGATTCAACAATCTTGATGTGAAGACTAAATCCAATTGGACACCACCTTTCAGGTATTTACAAGTCCTTGGAATGGCCAACAATAATGTGACACATTTTCCTCTGTGGGTTCAAACACAGGAGCAACTTCTTACAGTAGAGATCTCTAACAATCAGATGAATGGTTATATTCCAAACGATTTTGGTCATCATCTTCCAAACTTGTATATGCTAAATTTCCGTAGTAACCTTTTAGAAGGTTTAATACCAGACTCTTTGTGCAAGATGGAAAGGTTGTTCATTCTTGATCTCTCAGAAAACAGATTTTTTGGCACAATTCCTAATTGTTGGGGAAGGCAGTTTTTCTCAGTCTTTAATCTGGCCTCAAATCGGTTATCCGGCACCATTCCAAGCTCATTTGGGAATCTTACAGTGTGATGGTTGAATTTAAGCAACAATCGTCTCCGTGGAGAGCCTTTTCAAGCCTTGCAAAACAATGAATGGTTGCAGATTTTGGATCTGGGTGAGAATCAATTTAGAGGGAAAATACCTTCTTGGTGGGCAGCAAAAACTACTCTTGAAAATCTGAGACTTCGGCAGAACTTGTTCAGCGGTGATATTCCAACATCTCTCTGCCAGTTCTATAATTTGAAAATCCTGGACCTTGCTGATAATAATTTCTCAGGTTCAATCCCCTCTTGCATTGGTGATCTCCGGGGTATGATGATAAAAGGAGTTGAAGCACCACCAGCATTCACGTATGATGCAGATGAATGGGAAAAAAGGTATTTCAAGCAAATCTTGAAAGGAAATGAATATAATTACAGAAAAAAATACGGATATCCATATTTGGTAAACGTAGACTTGTCAAGTAACAGTCTCATGGGATCAATCCCTGACGGATTAGCATCTCTTTCTGGATTGATTGGCTTGAACTTGTCACATAATCACTTGTCAGGAAAAATCCCAAGCAATATACAAAAAATGAAGTCACTGGAATCCCTTGATATTTCCAACAATAACCTTTCTGGTTCCATCCCAACCAGCATGTCCATCATGGATAATCTAGGCTTTTTAAACTTATCCTACAATAACTTATCTGGTCTCATTCCAACAAATGATCATTTCCTCACCTTTGGTAATCAATATTTTGCTGGCAATCCATATCTCTGTGGAGGACCCCTAACAAATATATGCTCTATTGGTGGTGGGGTACCTACCAGTGTGAGCCATGAAGACAACAATGACAGCAGTGAAAAGAAAGAAAACATGTTGTTTTACTTTGTCATTGCACTTGGCTTCATAACAGGGTTTTGGGCATTCTTTGGAATACTGTTGTTGAAGAGGGATTGGAGACATGCTTATTTCCGTTACGTGGATGGGGTTGTAGATAAGGTGTATGTAGCAGTAATGGTAAGGGTAGTGGGACAGAAAAAGTGAATAAGGGGAATGTACTTTGAATCAAGAGATGGACATCGATATACTTGCAAAATAAATCTTGTGGTTGGTCCAGAATGTGTGTTAAGCTTTGTAGGTGATTCCGAATATTTATAATCCCGTTGTTTCAGTTCGAATTCAGTGTCCAATAGTGTTACTATGTCCATTTTCATCTTTATAGTATGCTGCTTTTCTTCCTAGTTCATAGCATAACTAGTTGTCTTAACATGATTTCTGTCCGGTGGTGCGTTTCTGCGATGTTGTCGTTTTTCTTTTTAATGCTTGTTTGTTTGTTTTGATATTTCTGTAAGCTTAATTTGTGTTATGTGCTATTGGTGTTCCAAGGTGTGAAGATTATTATTTCAGCCATTGAAGAATTTGATACATTTTCAATCATCTTACCTGTGACCTGTCCTTCCAATGTGATCACTAGATGGCACTTCAACTGAGTGCTTCCCAATTTTTTATCCTTAAATTCTATAGTTTTTTTTCTCAAGAAACCAATAAGAAAAGCAAGAACACTTGAAACTTTTATTTTGTTTCTGATCCAAAAAAACAAACTTAAAATTTCTGAAATAGGATGCAAATGACTAATCAGATCTCTCAAATTTATATTTGTGCACTTTGAATTAATAAGCTGTTCTTAAACTGAGAAATTTTATCAAATATATGACTACATAGAATTGTTGTAATCACATAATTGTTTTTACTTGAGAAAGAAGAAAGAGGTTCTGAACCTGTTCTTTTAGGTTTGACAGAGAATTCGGTGCAAGTATAGAAGAAGAAGGAAAACTTATGGGAACATATATTCACATCAGAAAAATTACAATTTAAAGCTGAAGAAGCAACTACCCACAGACAACATGATACTTAAATTATGCCATGATCAGAAAACAACAAAATGACTACTACCTAAAATAGAAACAACAGAAACAAATAAAACAAGTTCATAATTCCTATTACCAGTCCTAAACACATTTACTAACACTCTTCCTTGCTTTAGGAGCTTCAAATACCAAGTTTTATCTTCAGGAATTCAAATTTGCTAACTGGTAATGACTTGATGAATATATCTACTACCAGATTTTTGTTTTACAGTAAACCGGAACAATATCTCCATGTTCTGACAGTTCTACACTTCCCTTAAGAAAAGCAATTTGATGTTGAAATGCTTAGTTATCCTGTGAAAAATAGGATTATGAGAAATAGCAATAGCAGAGGAACTTGGTTTTCAACAAGAATGTCTGTGCTTTCTTCGGCTCCAAGTTAAGATCAATTAAAACCTTCCTCAGCTACAAGACTTGATTATCAGCAGCTGTAGCAGCAACGAATTCAGCTTCATCCGAGATTGAGCTACAATTTCTTGTTTTTTCAATGAGAAAACACCCGAAGATAATCCAAAGCTAAAACAATACCCTAAGGTCTCACAGATTTAGTAGTAAAGTGACATCTCATATCAGGTTTACTTTATATTAGTGTTTGGTGGTGCATTTGGTATTTGGGTCGGGTTTGGTACAAGACACAATGATGTGTAGCTGATTGACATGGTAGGAAATTTATCTGGCTTTTGTTGAAGCAAGTAAAAATGGTATGGTTAGATTAATAAAATCCCATATTTTATATATAAGAAAAAGAAATGATTTACCCGGTTTAGGATTTATTTTAGATAATTGGGTATCAGTTGGTAATCATTTCCTCCTTACCTCTACACTCTACAGCTAATGAAATGGTCTCACTATCTTACTAAGTGAAGTTGGTGATCTCATTTATTAGGTCAATAATTTTGCTTGCGAGGAATTATTAGTCAAGGAAGGTTTGTTCTATTAGTGCCCAAATTCTAATGGAGCCTGAAGGAAGAGAAGATAACCACTATATATTTCTTCAAGCTGTTAATATTCTTTAAAAACTACAATATGAAGATTTGAGTCCTATAATGGTAATGTAACTCGAGGAACACATTTTGTTGGACCATAAACAGAAGGGAGGCTTTAACTTAAAATTCTTTGCTTCAATTATTGGTCTAACGATGCAAGACCATCAGCCTTCAGCATTGGGTACAATTTACTTCCTCAAAGATCACTTTACATTATTAGATTGGGATACCATTGTTATTAATGGAACTGACTACCTTCTTCCTCTTTTGCTAAGTGAATGACTGATTTTCTCCTAGTCTGCAAACTTTTTTTTTTTTTTTTTCTATCTCAAGGTCTATCTCTACCAAATACTTCAATTTCTTGATTCTGTCCAAGGAATATTCGTGTCTTGTAAAAAAAAAAAGAAGAAGGAAGGAACAAAATTTAAAGACGACAAAATAAAATAAAAAGGAAAAGTAAGAAACTATAAAGGGAAAAAAAGAAGTGTTTAGTCTAGCTAATTGCAAATAAAATTGATATCACTTACAATAGTTCCTGAGAATGCCACAAAAAATATGATCTCTCACAAATGCACAAACAACATCCAAAATTGAAATAAAATATGAACTTAAATAAATTTTTATCCCTATAAAATATGCTATTTTTACTTTTTATTTTAGTTTTTTTAAGTTTTAAATTTTTATTTTAGTTTTATTGTAAAAAAACAACTTTAATTACATAATAACGATCGTTTGTCAATTTAATTAATTAGAACAACATGAAAATATAAAATTCATTGATTTCAAATCAAATTTTTCTAAAGGTCAATTCAATATTCTCTAGGAAAATTATCAAAGTCGAGACATCTACGCCTAACTAGCAAGAAGTTGGATGAGGATACTTCCTCAAAGTCTAGGGAAACTTGTAAATCTACTTTCCCTATTATCTTTCAAACAATTCTTTTAATGGTCACATTCCTTAAAGTCTCTATAAACACGTAAATCTATTTAACTTGGATCTTTCTTTAAGTAGTTATATAAAAGACTTAGCGATCATCAATTAGCAACAAGTATATTATTATTTAATATTAAATTGTTCGTTAATTGATTATTTTAAATTTATTTTTATTAATAAAATTATTAAAATATTAAATTTTTACTTGAATAAGAATTCAGCTCTTAATAATAATATGTTAATAACGAAAACTAAAAATAAAATTTTAAATTTATCAAAAATAAAAATTTTAAAAGAATATTAAAAATTAAAAATAAAATTTAATCATTTATCATAAATCAAAATCATATTTAAATCTATTATTTTTACTTGCATGCACACAAATTATTAATTCTGATATAATTTATAAATTGTTAGTTATAAATAATATAAAATTATCGCTAATCTCTATAAAAATATAATTGAATAAATTATATTCTCCTCTGATACGTGGCATATTAAAATATACACTCTCATTCCTTATCACAAAAACTAATCTCTGCAAAAAAAAAAAAAAAAAAAAACTCCACGCATTGGCCCAAAAAGATCCATCACAATCGAATTTGGCGGAAAGTTTATTTTAGATGCACGCCGAGACGGATCACTATATATTTTTTTTCTTTTAATAACAACGGACCACTACTATAAATACTTGAAGGTTTGCATAGACTCTGAATCCACAAATAACTCTATAACACAATCAATTTAATACCTTTCACATGTTTGTTAACTATTGAAATTTTATTTTTTTTGAGAGTTGAATGTATTTTTAAAATATATATTCAATTTCATAATGTGTTAGTTTATTTTTAAAAATATATCTGGTAATCAAATTTTTGTTTGTAAAAATAAAATTTAGACTTTTTACAAATTTGATTTGCAAATTTAAGTTTAATTCAAACTTAAGAATGGAAATTCTAATTTGGATGAAATCATATGCCTATCTGGCTATCTGTATCGCAAATCTTCCTTCCCTGATCTTATAATTTATCAATATAACTAGGACAAAATTTATCATCAGTACCATAAGTATTTTCTATATTATTAACTAATAAATTTAGAGTTTCAATTAAACTGCTTGCGTAATGAAAAACAATGTTATTGAAATAAAATAGTAATTTTGATTGGAAAATAGAAGAAAATAATTGTAGTACAGCATCTAAGTTTCGGTAAATCATTTAGATAACGTTTAGAAGAGTTTATGCAGAATATATTTAAACGTATAAAAAATGAGTTACGATTCTTATAAACCTTTTAATTTGCTTTGATAAGTGTTTTATAATGCTTATCAACATTTTTTAAACTTATTTCAATCAGTTTATGGTTAAATTTATAAGACAAGCGCTTATATACACTATACTCGCAATTCTTTATTTTCATGAAAAAAAATTAGCTTAAATAATTTTTTGATTGTTATAAAATAAAATATTTTTTATTTTTATTTTTTAAAGTTTTTTAATTCTTTAAATATTTAAATTTTTTATTTTAGTTTTTATTTGTAAGTAATAGCGTTAATAATTTTAATAACAGTTTATTGATTTATCATATAATTAAGAAATTTAACAAAATAAATAAAAAATTAAAAATATAATTTATGTTAAATTAATAAATTTTCAATATATTATGTTATTATTTAATATTGTTATTTTAAAATAAAATAAAAATAAAAATAAAAAATATAATCTTTAAAAAACTAAAATTAAAACAAAAGTTTTTAAAGAACTACCAGAATTGTGAGTTTAAGGGTTCAGTTTTCTCTCCTACCAAAAACTTGTTATGTGTATGTCTTGATCATTCAAAAGGCTAACTCTTTTACTCTTCCTACTACTGAAAAAGCCTCCAGAGTGACGAATTTCATATTAGTCACCAAACCATTCAATTGAAGCCAAATTGAAAAACTTCAAACCAAGTTTAACATGTGCATTCAATCAATGATAAAATGTAGGATTATAAGGTTGGTTTAATGGTTAAAAAAAATTAAAAAGCTAACAAATTAATATTTAAACACATTATGAGAGTAATTTTTCCAAAACATCATGAAGCACTATCTATCCAAGTGTCTTTCCTTAAATAAGAATATGGATATAAGGCCTGCAGAGGTCAACTAAACATAGAAATCAAGTTGCCACAACAACATTCTCCTGAACCACAAATGGAAGATTAAAAGTGCAAATCTAATACAATATCACATGATTATTCCATCCTATACCTTCTCTATATTGAGGTTTGAAGGAGATAGGGCCAGCATTTAGAAGAGAATTTTGCTCACAATCTGAAATAGACAATTCATTGAGCAATCTGTGTGAGACATAAACATGTTAAAGAGGGGAGCTGAAGCCATTCACGAGTGAGGGTGCTTTTGCTTTGAGTGTAATGATCCCAAACTTAAAAAATCATTAATTGAAGAATAGTATAGTACAAGCAATATAATCAGAATCAAAGAAAACAATATATGTTGATAATGGGGTATAAAGTTTCATATCAGAAGCAAAGGAACTAAAAGAAGAAAGAGGAAAAGAACGTTGATTTGTGGATATCACTAGGCAAATGAAAAGGCCAACTTTGTGGGAAATGCCACAGTTCCCACTCACTACGAAAGCATGTATACATTTAAATTAGTGTAATCCAATAGTTTTCTTGGCCTAGGATTTTGATGTAACATTTAACTAATATTTACCCTTTTTAAACTTTCTTTAGGTACCTTCATTTCATTGGATTTGTACACTCAAAAGTTCCAACCCAAGAAGATAACTTGAGCAATATTTTTGTATAATAAATGGGTTATAATTATATTTGCTTTCTTCACCACTGCCAAAAAAGTTGAGCATGATATGTTTCTTAACTTTCTTCTTTCTTAAACACCCCAACTTGTTCTACTGGCTAAGTTTCTATTCATGTGTGTGTTTGTTTTTGGTCTTTGACCAGGTGAAGTGTTCTAGTTAGTTCTAGGTGGACAAAGTCATGAGATCAATGCTGAGGCCACGTGAGGTGTGTGTGTCACTGTTTTCTTTTTCTACTTTTAATTATTAATTTTGACTTAGATGTGAAAAATGTAATAATATAGTTTAATCAAATTATTAAAAAAATATTGGTCATAGTAGTCTACATTTGTCATAGTAATCTATATCTACTAACAGAAAAATTAGTGGAATTAAAAAATTATAAAAACCACATTTTAAAAATTATATTATAGAATTGTTTATTATTTATTTAATATTCGTGGCAGATATTATTTGACTACAGAAAAACTTAAGAGTCTATTATTACTAACTGATACAGAAATAAGATTAATAAATTTTTTTATTGCAATACAGTTAAAACACCTACAAATTTATTTACTTATTAATGTTAGTCATTTCTCATTCTTCATTATAGAAACACTTTTTTTACAAAGATTATATAATTTATTTTTTATTATTAATATTTTTTTATTAAAATTTCGTGTGTATTGTAAAAATAAAAAGTAATGGATAGAAATATTCATTGGTCTAAATTAATCCCATAATTTGAACTGAATCAATTAAATTGGTTCAAATTTTTATCTAATTCGAGTCCAACTCGAATCAAATCAATAATAATCAGTTTAGATATCAAGATTTTTCAAATCCAAAATAATCCAAATAAAATTATATATATATATATATATATATATATATATTATTTTAATACTTAAATTATTTAATATTATATGTCATTTTATTTATTTTGGTGGATTTGACTAATTTAATATATGTTAAATAGTTTGATTTATGTTAATCATTTTTTTTTTATTTTCTTTCTATTATTATAAATAGAGTTTTATGATTTAATGAATTAATCATGTACTATTTTTTCTAGTTTATGTTATTTATTTAATTGATATAGGTCAATTACATTTAAATATGTTATTTAGATATTTTTATGATAGTATTATTTATTAATTTTGGGATAAAAATATTTTTTAAAATATATTTTTTTTAATTTTTAGATGGATATTTAATCATATAAACTGAACTAACTCATTCAATATCAGATTGATTTGGTTTGAATTAAATAAAAATAAATTCTGAAATCTAAACCAAGTCAAACCAATAAAAATAAGTTGATTCATACTTGTAAACAACCTTAGCAATAGAGAAATATATTACAAGATATTATAATAATAATAAAATTTTAAAGTATAAAATTAAAAAACGTGTAGGACATAAATTATTACAACAATAATTATTATTATTTAAACTATTTAACTATTTTAATAATGTAACATACTATACTTGAAAAGTAAATATTCAAATTATTTTAATAAGAGAAGTTTTAACTTTTAAAAATAATAAATTTTTCATGCAACGTAAAAATTTATAAATTAAAATAAATAATAAATATTTTTATTATTAATGATAAACATTTAAGTATCTTCATACGAATAAACTAAAGAGATGAGTTTTTAAAAAAAATTCAAGAGATGAAAATTTTAAAATTCAGAAAAAAAATATAGAAATAAATTATTTGAATTAAGACACATACACACTTAAATCCATTGATATATGTATCAAAATTTAAAAACGGAATTCAAATTAAGATGAATTGTGATTATAATTATCATAAATTCCAATTTATCTTAAAAAGAAAAATATTTTCAAGTTAATATAAGATACGTAAATTTAAAATTTATAGAAATAGTATTTAAAATGAATAAGAAGGTACAATTAAAAAATTAAATGTTCAACCATATGACTTAGAAAAAATAAAGATAATTTTTAAAAATTATTTTTATTTTTTTATGAAACTACAATTATTTTTTAAAAGAATAATTTATTCAAACGATAAAATTATCTTTTTAATTTATTTATTTCTTTCAAATATTTAAAATATAATATATATCCAAGACTTAAATTTAAGAGTAAATAATCAATTTTAAAAGTGGGTAATCAATTTTATAATATTAACGTAGTTTGGTTATTTAGTCTCTCAATATTGTAAATATAGGGTACTTATTTGAGTTAACATTTTTAAGGATTACATTAGGTTTATTAACGATTTTGTGGAATAAATTGGTACACGATTAATTTTGTAGTAATTAATCATATATTAAAATGGTGAAAAAATATTTTGAAGGACTAAATTATCTCAAACTGCTAAAGTTGAAGAAATATTTAGTAATTTTTTAAGGACCAAATTTAATCAACTACTATTTTATAAATACTAAATTGGGTGTTTCCTGCATATTTAATTCATGATTAAAAAATAAAAAAAAAAATCTCGATAGAGAATGATATGTTTTCCTTAAAATTAAGTTTAAAAAAAAATTAGAGAATGCGTTAATTCATCAATTATATATTGAAAAATGAATGGTCACAAATTTACTGATGTTTTTTTAACTCCCATTCTTTTTGTTCTCTATTCTTTTCTAACATTAGTTTTTTTTCCTCATATTTTTATTCAATAAATTATTTGAAATTACAAGTGAAATAATTTTTTTCGATTTTTTTTAGAAGCACGGGTACTTTTGTGACTTACTTATTAAAGTTAAGTAACATTTGTTTATTTTCATATTTTTATTCAATAAAATATTTGAAATCACACCTGAAACAACTTTTTTTTATTTTTTATTTTAAATATATATACTTTTGTGAGTTACTTAAAATTAATAATATTATTTGAAAGATTTATTGGAGAAAATAATTTTTTAATGTGTTACTTAATTGAGTTGTTTAACTGATTTATATCAATGAAAAATTATTTTTAATTTAAAATTTAGTTAAAAAAATTATTTTAACAATTTCAGTATTAAAGTAAATTTTTATATAAAATATTTAAATCTTTATCACATGATAGATCGTAAAAAAATCTTATTACATATATATTTGAATTCTTTATTATACTATTGAGTACCATATTTATTTTATTTTATTTTTATATAATAATATTATATATTATGATCTTTTTGTTTTTATTTTTTAATTTTACTTTATAGTTCTATTTGTGTGTTTAATATTAATTACATTTTCTACATATAATATTTTGATACTACCTTATTATTATGCAGTTTGTATTGGCCACGCTGGTTGGATTGATTGAATTTCACTGATCCAACCTTTAAAAAAAATTTACGGCTACAAGAAAATCAGTCTTACAATCTACTCTTTCCAACAATCATATATATGGCCAGGGGAAAAAGTAAGAGATTAATTTATATATTTTCAGTATAAAATTTTAAACTGTAGTATTAGATTATTAAATTTTTTATATAAACATTTAATATCTTTGATTCTTTTATTATTTTATCATATTTATTAATATAATATGAAAATAAGATAAATTTCCATTAAATATTTATATATCTTTTTTACATTAGCTATATATATAAATTAAATTCAAAAAATAATAAGAAGATAATTTCAATTTGAGCTAAGTTTTATTTATAAAAAGAACTTTACTAGAAGACTTAATACCTCTGTGTCATTAATATTTCAGGCTTTTCAGGGTACGAATGAGATTGCTTCTTATGGAGAATTAAGAATTTATTTTCTAAACCCAAAAATAATAATAATAAGTATAGAGATTATGTGTCTAATTCAAATAATTTATTTACTATTTTTAAAATTTTATTTTTAATTTATTCTTATATAATAAAATAAACTTTTATTTATTAACAATAATTATGTATATTATTATATGTTTTCTTCTTTCTTAATATACATGATTATATTATGAAAAATATTAAGAATACATTCTTTGAATATAATATTTAATTATTTATTATTGTCTATAATTTATTTAAAATTACAAAATTTATATGAATCACTTTTTTCTTAATAAGTCTTATAATTTTTATAATTTTTAATAAATTTTAACAAAGTACTTTCTTTAAACTCAAATATAAATAAGAAAAAAACTCATAAATGACAAATCAAAATATAAGTAAATTTAACTATTTTAACTTATTTAATGATACAATACACAAAATATTATTTATTTAGTTGAGATTTTATTTTTAATTATTTATTTTTATTTTAATATCAAGTTATAAAAAAAGACAATTTAGAAAAAAAATATTTTATAAATAAAATTAATAAAATTAAATAATATTAACTAAATTTTTGAATTAATAGGTTAATTATTTGTTTTTTTTATTATATTTGATTCTAGATAAAGCCTTAGAAAGTGTCTTATTAATATTTAAGGTTAATATAAATAGATTAAAATTTATTTAATGGATACAAAATACTGCTATTACATTTCAACTAAATTGTTTTATTTAATATCTCATTAATGTTACCTTGTATAGATGAATACTTGTGATTTTTAATGTCACAGGTCTAATGAATACTTCTCTTGTGATTTCAAAAGTCATTAAGTATAGAGTTAAAAAAAGTAGTCATTAATTATAATTAACAGTGATGTGCTTTTGAATGGTGCATTCCATCTCTCTACTAAAATAAGATATAATTTTTTATTCTTTTTTTTATTTAAAAAATTATTATTGTAATAGTTATTAAATAAGAGAATAATTAAAAAAATAACAATTAGACTTTGAATTTCTAAAACATCAATTATTTTGGATAAAAAGAAAATTAAAACATAAGAAAGAGGTAGTATATACTAATATTTTACAGTGGCAGTAATTTTATCTCTTAAATCATTTTATTTTTTATTTAAATTTTACTTAAATTTAAAAATACAAGAAATTTGTTTGTTTTGAACATAAAATAGTGGACACAAAATCATATTTGCAATATTTCATAAGAAATTCAGAATATAATCATCATTGTATTGGATTCAATTGCCACAGCAAACTTGCATATATGCATTTATCATCATTCTCCAACTTCAAACAAAGGGAGTGGAGATATTCAAAGCCTCCCTACATTTAATTATGATTATGATGTGTACTAAGTTCAACTATTACATTACATTTCATGTAGGGTAGGGAAGAAACTTCTATTTCAACATCTTTATTTAAAGAAGAGATTCCTAATTAGAAAAAAAATAAAAATAAAAATGGCCTTTTCTGATGGTTGACCTAGCGGACAACTGTGACTTCGAATCACAGTATTTGAATCCCACTATATGATGTTTCAAACTTTCCATCCTCCATGCATATAGCTTATACTTCATTTGGAGTTTTCTCTCTAGCATTCTACATGCATTTTTGTAATGGCTTTACCATCCTAATATGTCAAAATTTTTATTCAACCAATTTCTTAATAAATGGAATATAGGAATTTTTATTTGGAAACTCTAAATGATTTACTACAATGAATAGAGTGTGTTTCGCATAAAGAGATGAATGTTTTCGTTATATGTAGTTTAGAATTTTATTAATGAGTGTCCAGAGAATACGATTAAAAAACATTATTTAGTATATTCTATTAAATATTTTAATTACTTAAAAATATTAAATAATTTTTTGTTTTTAATATAATAAAATATTTTATTTGTGTTTTTTTAACAAAAATTCTAAGATTGTCCATTAACATTGTGAGAATTTAAAAAACACTAATATTTATGTAGAACAACGTCTTAAGATATCAGACACTTTTTAAATATGACATTTGTCCAACATTCTTTCAATATATATCAGACACCTTTCAATCGTGTTGTAATTAAGTAATAATTTTTTTTTTATTTTGATACCTATTCCATAAGAGTTGGACACGAATTAAGAGAGTAAGTTAACACTTAATTTTAACTAAATACTTCTTAGACACTTCTATCATAAAATAACAAAAAAATAAACTTATATTATAAATATTGTAAAACTCAACATTATTTTTATCACTCATTTTTACATGATATAACTAATTGTTTTAACTTTTAAGAGATATGACTCATTTTATTTTAAATTTTTTTGTAAATATTGTAATGTAAAATTATCCTTCTTAATATTCTATCCCTGAGGCTCATTAATTTAGTATTATATGAAAATTATAAAATTTAATAACTTTATTTTTAGAATTATAATCATATAAATCTTAATTCTCAATTTTTATATATTAACGATATCACAATATCTTGCATTTTAGATATTTGTTGTGTCTTAGTGTGTATGTTAGAGTTTGTGTTTCGTATATAAATTTGATTTTTTTATATATATAATTTTTTTTCAAATTTTTTTTATAAAGTAATGTTATTTGTAAAATGTACATGTAAGGACATTTCAACTTTATATAATTAACGATGTTCTTTAAAATTATTAATACTGATTACATTTTCACTTATGCATACACACACGTTCATTTTAATATTTTAGAGACTTATCCATTCAATCTAATGGACTTAGGAATTGTTTGTTCTTTCCTTTTTCAAAGTTTCTGCAACTAGACAAAATAGTGCGGTGAATGCATTCTGTAAAATAGACACAATCATGGAATAAAATTATACATATAAGCCAAGTGGATGTAAGCTGCAAAGTGACATGCTTTTCTTCATGTTAGTGTTGTAACTTCTAACTAGAACTATTTGTCCCGATGATTAGACTGAGTTGGTGCCTCATTAGCATTGGTATAAAAAAAATCTAAATGGGAAGTGATGGATTAGCATAAATTTATCCTATAGCATCTATATATGGTTGTTTTGGATGACCACTAATTAATCAAAATATATCTAATTTATTAAACAATTATTTTCTTCTCTTTCCCACTCCACATATTTGGTTTTTAAAAATATCATTAATCTATTCCCTGACGTAATCAAATTCTTTTTCTTTGGGTAGGAAAATATAACAAGGAAGTGACCAAAGAAAGAGAAAACAATATATATATATATATATATATATTAATCATAATATCATTTAATTATAATTTATTATATAATATATTTATTTATTTTTATAATAACTATTTTAAAAATCATATTTACCATAATGTCTTGTTGGTTTATGATATAAAAACTTTTACACTGAGGTAAAGAAAATTCAACTTGGCAAGTAACACACCATCATGTCAACATGTGTCCTATGTGTGCTATTGAGTTGAGCCATGCTGGCCAAAAATTTTGCATATAAAGTGACCTTCTTTTTGATGTAGCACACACAGACACGCCCACAAATAAAAGAAGATATCCACAACCGCACGTCTTACCTTGTATTACAAAGGCCACAAGTTATCAACCCTTCATTCTCCTCTTCCTACTTTTCACACCTATCTTCCTCTTCACAATGGAGGCTCAGGTACTGATTTTCACTTTCATATTCAATTTTCTGCAGATTTTTTTTTTCTTTTCTTTGTTTCCATTCCACATGCACATGTTCATGCTTGTTTGGTTATATTTTTATGTATGATTTAATTTAAATTATTTTATTCAAATTTTGTTTATCATTCTCTTCTGTCTCTGTCTGTATTTACTGTCCCTAACTGGATCCATAGCAGAAGGTGGTGTTGAAGGTCCTTACAATGATAGATGAAAAAACAAAGAAGAAAGCAATTGAAGCAGCTGCAGATATCTATGGTGGGTGTTTACTTATGATTTCGTTTTCATTCTGACACAGACACCATATTTCATGGTCGTAGAAAACCTTTTCTTTTTGTGCCTTGGTACATATTAATTTGTTTAACTTTGAACAGCAGGGGTTGATTCGATTGCTGCAGATGTGAAGGAACAGAAGTTGACAGTGATTGGTGAAATGGATGCAGTGGCAGTAGTGAAGAAGCTGAAGAAAGTAGGGAAGGTGGACATAATATCAGTTGGACCTGCCAAGGAAGAGAAGAAAGAAGAAAAGAAAGAGGAAAAGAAGGAAGAGAAACCAGAAGATAAGCCAGAAGAGAAACAGGAAGAGAAAAAATAAAAACTACATATCATCCAATTTTTCAAATCCTTCCCCCTTCTTTGATATTACTAAGCTGGAAATTGTTCATATAATTTATAAATAATGAAAAGTTTTCTTGGTTAAAATGACTTTTCTGAGTATGATGATATCTATGCCTTCTGCTCACGCTTCTAAATTGTACAAAGGGTGAGTAGAAGGCAAAAAAAAAATGGTATAGTGAAAATCCTCTTCCATTCATTGTGGATCATTGTATGTGAGCGAATGGAAGAAAGGTCCAAAAGGGGCCAAGGGTGTCTATTCTTCCTTCCGATTAAAGAATGAGTGAAGACAAGAAATGGTTTTCAAATCATTTTTCTGAGGGTAGATAAACATACGAGATTCTTTGAAGAGCAAAGCATTTTCGTTAATCATTTATTGAATCATTTGGTTAGTTTTGGCTTTACATATGATCAACAATGACACGGAAGCCTACTAAATTCTATGATTGTTCTAACCTGGAAGTCTGCAACCATTTAGCTAGTTACTAATTTTTTTCGGGCACAATTACTGCAAATAAGAAAAAACTCTGACTGTTTCAATAGTTGTCCTCTCTGCATCTGTATGCAACAAGTACCACCTCAATAAATTGTATCTACTGACATTATGCTCGTCATGGGAGCAAATAGTGAGAACATAAAAATGGCTTGACATATTTGGAGTTAGAGACTAGTGATACAACAAGTGAAGATTGATAAAAATCTGGGCGGTGAGCAAAAATTTCATAAAACTGGAAAGAAAAATAATTGGCTGGAGAGGGGCGAATGCGAGGTTTTATGTGAAACAGTAAAGGCCCGTTCCCTGTGAACCGTAAATTCCACCTTATGATTAGTAATATTATACTATGCATGGTCAATATCATAAACATCATGATCCATGAATCACTTAAATGCCTTTCGATGCTTACAATATGCCAACAGCAAACTTAGGCATGACTGTTACGGAGAAGGTAGTCACAGACATCCAATGAACTTGACTGTTTCAGCCTGTGAATGGAATCCTCTTCTACATGATAGGCATCAGCTACTTCAAATCTCAGAAAACAGGGTATATGTTGAAATGCGGGATAGAAAGAGCCATTTGGATTTGGACTACTTTGATGAATGTGAATTTGAATAATGGTGATTCTGAATGCCTTTATATATTTCAATCACCTCAATAATCTTTAATCCGTGGAAGAAATATATTCAATAGAGATTCAGGAGCATGTTTTGGTCGCAACTTGATTTCAAAGTTTAAAAATGCAATTTTACGGAGAAATTCCAGTTAGCGTGACTGTTCTAACCTGAAAGTCAATCTATATGATATATTCAATGGTTTTGTTTTTCTATATTCTTTTTTCCATGTACTTATCTGATAAAAAAATTCATTAATTCAAAAGTACATAAATTATAAATTTGAAACTTCTAACAACTCAATGCCAAACTATTTCAGCAATTTAATGTTTGTTTTCTTGGATGAGAAAAATAAAATCAAAGTTTCAAGAGTTCTTGTTTCGAGGTAGGGTTCAGCATCCTAAGATAAAACATTCAATGTTTATTCTCCTAGTCTCCTCTACCTCCCTGGGTCCTAGCCCCTAGGGAAATCTAGTGCCCAAAAAAAAATGTACTGATCAATTGTCCTACTAGGCTATTGTACCTTGATTGTATGTATAGGAGTGCCACACGGCACGTATGTAATATTCGCATCATTTGTAACTAACCAATTCAATCAATAATATAAAAATACACGTATAAAACCGTAGTAGAAACGACTAAGACGGAAAACACAAGGCTCACTAGGCTTAGCTAACAGACCAAAGAAGCAATGGCCGTGTTCATCATTACAGGCATATACACGAGCCCCTGGAGGCTGGACTTGGATGATGAATATACACAATTACGTTCAGGTTCTGAGTCGCCAATCCCATCAGCAGAAAATTGAAGAACCTTAACCCTATGAAGTTGTATAATGTGTAACTGCAAGAACAAAGTTAGAATTAATGTTAGTGAAGCTTCAAAAATAAATCTAATGATAGTAATAAAAAAAAAATGGATGGTGAGGGTGGGGCCTGGGCCAGGGGAATGAAAAAAAACCCAGGGGTGAGTTAATGAAGTTTGGAAAAGAATTGACACTGTACATGAAGAACTGCACCAATGCGGCTTACGTAAGAATCACTTAGCATGATAAATAAGGGAAAATTAAACCAAAATCTGTATGTAGGAGATTGAAGAGGACGAACCCTTGGAAAAAATAATTGAATCTGATATTTTTGGTTCCTAACTAGGAAAGTTTTCTAACGAACAAAGATGGAAACAATTGTACAACAAAAGCAAGTGCAATTAGTTGTCAAAAATGAAAGCATCCGCAACTAACAATTTGGAAAGTGGCATTCCAAAAAGAGAAAATAAAACATGTAGTCATGTACTTTATCTTCCACGATATTGATTGATTATACAAATAATAATGCTTTTTAGGACAAGAAGAGTTGTTATCTACTATAAAGTTTAAACTTCAATATGCCTAACAGCATAGGCTCTATCTTAAATAAAAAGATCTCGAGCAAGGTGAAGATTGCATTATTGCATAGCATCCTAACTGTTTGGAGTTGGCGTTCCCATTCAGCATAATGACAGAATATACCTAAAATGTATGAACACAGTACAAAATATTAAGCCAACAAATGAACCATAACAATAACCTGACAATAAAAGAGGATAAGCTTTCCAATTTTCGTCTGGAATGTGGCAGCAAATTTAATGGATGTCTTTGAAGCCACAGAAAATCAACCGACTTAAGCACGTGTGTAGAAAGCAACACATATTACTGCATCTCTGGCTATTGGCAATATTTTAAGCTGCTGTTGCTTGCTCTGGAATTGTGGAAATGCACCAATGAACCAGGAGACTTGGTATTACAACTTAAAAAATTAAAAGAATTTAATTATGTATAATAAATTTAATCCCAAAATATGAATTAAAGAAAAAATTTCAGCTGATATAAGACAATAATCAATAACATACAATGAAAATGATGCCACTTTCAATATCAAAAGAAGAGGATTCACAAAATAATTAAATATGGATCAATTATTAACAAAAAAATCCATCTTGTAGTAAAGGTCATACTTATAGAAAACAGTCATATTATAAACTATAAGAATGTTATTTTTACCTCAACAGAACACTGTTGACTGTACCAGTGATAAATTCGAAATAGCAGGAAGATGGCTTCAAAATCTAATACACTATTAATTTTTTTTAAGGGGAAATTGGGGGGGGCTACAATTACTTCCAAAAGCTGAAAAGCAGATAATGTACCAAATTAATCAATCACCTGTCAAGCACCATGATTATAAATCCTTTATATACACTTCATAAGTTATAAATTGTTATAGCAAAAGCCAAAGAATTGGTTTACATAACTTCAGTTATAATTTAGAATACTTAAGCTCAAACAAAAAATAGTTACTACCAAAAGTACATAATGTTTACACTATAAAGAAACAAAGACAATTTAAGCACCTTATTCCAGATAAATAAGTTCTTTGACAAATGCAGGCAGATATGAAGCAAAAGAAGCATACCCTAAAATAATGAAGAAATATCAATCATATATTATGAAAAAATGGGATACAGGTTCACATATCAGCCACTGAGAGTAGAAATAACTGAAGAAATATATATATATATTTGGGGAGGTGGTACTACATACTTCATTTCTCCAGCTTCTAATCAGCTGAACAAGCAGCAGATGATTGATCTCTGTTAACCAGATCAAAACTTGATGCCTAATGTGTTAACAGATGCTACGCCTTATGCCCTTTGAATCTCGAATGTATGTGAGCATACTTCCCCTTCTCCATCATCTGTCTTATCACTTCACGAGCATCAGCATGCTTTCCAGCAGTCTGCAAACAAGTTGCTAATGTATTATAGACAACAGAATTTGGACTACAACCTTTGGCTTCCATTTCCTTGAGCATTGAGCACGCTTCATCAAATTTTCCTGCCATACATAATCCCCGAATTATGGAATTGTATGTAAAAACATTTGGAATTTGTTCTTGAGAAATCATATCTTGATACATTTCCAGTGCTTTCTCAAGCTCACCAGCCACTACATATCCTGTTATCATTACAGTGTAAGCCACCACATCTGGCATGCATCCATTCTTTATCATTTCATCAAAAAAATATTTGCAAGCATCCAGATTCCCAGCTCTACTGAGTCCATCTATCAATGTAGTGAAATGAAGGACAGTTGGATCTATACCCATTTCTCTCATGTGATTTAAAAGATTGAGTGCTGCAAGTGGTTTGTCCCCTTTGCCAAGAACATGAAGAAGAATATTGAAGGTATGAAAATCAGGAGAAAATCCATTACTACCCATTTCATCAAGCAATCTGTGAAACTGATCTAACTTTCCAAGTCTGTACTTGGCATACATGACAATATTATAAGTTAAAATATCCGAAGAAAATCCATCAAGCAACATCTGTTGATAAACCCACTCGATCAACTTGTACTGGTTTAAAACAAGAAGACCATGCAGGATTGCATTGTACGAGTGCCTAAAAGGCCGAAAGTTAAACGACTTTGATTTTATGAACCTCTCCAGCAATTTCTTAGCCAATCCCACCTCACCACAAGTTCGAATCAAGATATTAAAAGTGCGGGCAGTAGCCGGGATCCCTTTCTCAATCATCTCATCAACCAACCTCCATAACGCCTTAAACTCCTCACACTCCGCATAAATGTTCATAACTAAGTGATACGCATTTGCAGTGTGCCGGTAACCCTCTTGCTGACCACACCACACAAAAAACTTGTATGCCAGCTTTGCACACCTGGTCTTATTCTCACAATTTATGTTCTTCAAAATTCCAAAGAGAACCTCCCTCACAAGAAGCCCCGATGGCCTTACATGCAACTCACCTAAAATCGACCTCGCATCAAGACCGGGACCGTCTTGCCGCAGAACCTGAAGAACCCTCTTAGCATCTAACCTAACAGATTCTAAGAACCCTTTTCTAAGTGAAAAATGCTTTTGGTTATAGCCCCAATCCTCGTTCAAATGGAGCCTTTCGTCCACAGTGGAATCATAATTTGAACTTGCTTTTTTCAAAGGCTCCTCAATAAATTCAAAGCCATCACCATCAAACGGATGGTTACATAATCTCCGCAAAATAATCAAAGAATGGGAAAATTTTTGGACCATTTTTGGACCTAAAAGGGTTAGTGAATTCATGGTTCGAATTCGAACCCATCATCTCTGAAAAATGTGCAACCGCGATATGGCCAATGGTAGAATCGCGTTTCCTTGCAGTGGAAGCTTCCAGAAGCCCACTGTGCTAAAGTGCTGATGGATATTCATTGAATCAAAAACCAAGTTTCGCAAAACGGATAGAATCTAGAAGAGCAACGAGAAAAACATGAAGGGGCAAAATAGCATACCGTGTCGGACGATATTTTGAAGTATTGGCCGAAACAACGTTGGGGGTGTCAAGGAATGGCATTACATGGAGACCAAATTCATTGTGTGTGGTATGAGTGAAGTGTGAATTGTGGTTGTGAAGAAAACAAAAATGGCGACTCTGCAAAACCCTAACAGTGTGGAGCAAGGAAAAAGAAAATATTATATTCTTAACGCATCGTTTCATTAACTTTGTATTTTTAATTTTTTTGGGTTTGGGCTTTTCCGGTAGAATGAGTTTGGGCTTTAAGGAAGATGTTTTTCTCTATTTTTATTTTTTAAAAAATAAA
>JAMLFT010003245.1:0-22612 GCA_026544285.1 Pachyrhizus erosus | reverse complement strand
AAAAATCATTAATGATAATTATATTTTTAAAAAACATATAATTTAATCTAAATTTATTATTATAAACTAAATTAATTATATTTTTTTAATTTTTATAAATTAAATAATTAGATCTTATAAATAAAAAACAGTATTTATTTTCAAACTACAAGCCAAAAATTCCCTACAAACAGAATAATACAAGTAAAAATTCAGAAATATGGATATTAATTAGTAAATCTTTATTTGCTGCAACATGTGTTATGTGTGGAACACAATAAATTCCAATAAAAACAGGTTGTTGACATTTGTCAAGAAACAATAACTTGAACGTGCCCTACAAATATTAAATTATTTTCCTCAATTGGAACACTGATTGATGCTACATGCTTTGCTAGATTCTCATCCAATTACTACTAGTAATCTGTTATTCATGCTCTAGCAGCTCCAATGGCTTCAACGGGTGGACCACTTGCAAACGAAGAAGACAAGCAAGTTTTCTCCCTTCCCAGAGAGAGAGGTTTGGCACCCTCCTATCTGTGTCTATTTCAAGAATTTTGGTGTCCAGGTATTGCTATTGAAGGTGTAAACAGTTTTCAAAAAATACTTTCAAGCAAAAGATAGTGATGTTATTGTGGCCAGTTTTCCAAAAACAGGTACTACCTAGTTGATTGCCCTTACTTTTGCTATTGTCAACCACCGACGCTTCTCCATAGAGAACCATCCATTACTTACTTCCTATCCCCATAAACTTGTGCCTTCCCTTGAGTTTAAGATCTTTTGTGATGATATCCATCACCCAATTCTGCACCTATCCAACATTTCTGAGCCAATACTTTTTAGTATTCACACTCCATTCACTTCTTTACCTAAGTCAATCATAGAGTCTAATGCTAAGATAATTTATATTTGTAGAAACCCATTTGACACTTTTGTTTCAGCATGGATTTACTTTAATAAAATTAAGCACGTGTCTTTACCTGCATTAAAACTGGAGGAAGCTTTTGAACTTTATTGCAACATGTGTTAGGTTATTGGAAAGAGAGCATAGCTAGACCAAACAAAGTTTTCTTCTTAAGGTATGAGGATCTTAAAGAACATGCCAATTTTCATGTGAAAAACATTGCAGAGTTTTTAGGGTGTCCTTTCACTCAGGAGGAAGAAAATAATGAAGTGATTGAGAATATAATCAAGTTATGTAGCTTTTACAAAATGAAGGATTTGGAAATGACAAAATGTGGCTAACTTTGTTGTTGCCATCCAAAATCTGATGTATGAATAATGTGTCTTAAAGTTTTAAGTAAAGGCTTTTTCCTTTGGGTCTTTGTTGATTTAAATGATTTTACCTTTTTTTGTAAGGAAAATTTTTATCAAGTTTAGTACAGTGGGTACTAAAAAATGGATGCATTGGCTTCATTTTCATACTTGCTTAGAAGGTCAATTTACAGGTGGAGCTGACAACTACTTGATGTGCGTCTCAGCTTAACAGGAATTAATTCATATATATATACACACACACACACACACAGATATATGTTATTTATTAACATGAGCGTGGATGGTATACATGCAAATCAGCCATTAAAAAATGTTCAATATAGCTAGGGCATATAAGTGGTTGCTTAATAGTATCAGCAAGGTAATCATAACTGGCGTTCTATATATGAGGAACTTTAGAGTCCCTAAAACGTTGTAATTGGTGTGGTTTGGCTTATGAATCTTACACGAGGCTCTCCGCACTGATTAATGCTTCAACCTTGAGGTCTATTAGTGGGGGATTTGTTCATTATGTTCTTGAATCTGGGAATAGACTGTGCTGTTGTTGGCGTGAGATGTTGGTTGTAGATGAGTTATTTATGAGACAGATTCTTTAAGAGCAGTGGCAGTAATTGACCAATATATTGCAGGGGCCCAAGTGGTTAAGTGATATTTTTACAGTCAAAATTTGAAGTTAAAAATATTAACATATTAAAGTAATTCAATAAAAAAATCCCAACTAACTATAAGCCAATAAAAAATTCACATTATTAACAAAATTGTGACTCATGTTGACAATCCACATCCTTTATGGTACAAAATTTTAACAAATTAACCACAAAATTATGATTTGAAGAAAAATATATTAAAGCAAACACAACCATAAATATTTTATTTTTTATCTTAAGAAATAACGTATTATTGTAATTTTTTTTTTGTTGTGAGGTGAGTTCAAGGATCAAAGGAACCCAAGGCTCCTGCAATGTATTATTTATATTATTATATGAACCAACTGTGGTGCTTTTTTATTTTCTATCTTTAGCTGTAAAACAACTGTAGTGTTTGGTGAACAGCTCCTACGGTGTACCTGCAAGAAGGCTGATGCCAAAGTTAGTGTGCGTAGGAGAAATGTGAGAATGTGTGGTTAGATTCATACTTAAAGGCATAAAAATGCCTTATATAGCAATAGCAGGCAAAATAGTTAAATTGTTTTTGTGAACAATATTATAAAAGTTCTGTTACTTCTATTACAGAAGTCTCGAAACACATATTACAAATATTCTGCCACTTCTATTGTTACTTTTTAATGTCTATTATATTTTAATACACATGATATTTTCCTGACTGTATCTAGCACTAATTTATATTAATCTGCAACTCCAATTTATTGTATATCTGATAGTAACATTATATTCTAATTTTAGTGTGAACCAAAAATATATTCTAATTATAGTGAGGGGGCACAAGTTACCACCCTATAGAAGATCCACCACTGCTTAATGGCTTTCCTCCGTCTGGTCACTCACAGTATTTCTTCCCCTTATCATAGTTGATATTCCCCATATCATTCTTAGAGCAGGAAAGTTACTATTTCACACACGTTTTGTTGGAAATCAATAAGTAGGCTTTCTCTAATGAGAAAATTATTAGTTCGGAACTATCATTTAATTTATAATTTTGAGTAATTTTTATATAACATATAACTAAGTATTATTAATTATTTTTAAAAATTTAAAAATTTAAATTCATATTACATTGAAATTAGGCAAAATTATAAACACATCATAATTCAAAATTACCTAATAATTTCTCTTTCTCTGCTATTTAAGCATTTCCCTCTCATGTTCTGCAAGTAGCAGAAAAACTCAATTTTAGTAAACAAATATCTGTGCTACTCAGACTTCTAACAATCTATTATTAGAACAATAGAAAAAGTTACATAGATAATAAAATAATACATGATATTTTTTTATTGATACTCAATACATTGTAAACTATATATATTAAATCACAAACTTAATGAATAACAATTCTACATATGTCATCATCTTATTTCAGAGAGAAATTAAAATATAAACTCAAATAATATTCTAATATTTTAAGATCATTCTAAGAAATTTTTAAATCACTTAATTTTTCTTCTTTTAGCTTCTTTAGCCGCATCCTGTTAATCAACTCGGAACATAATATTACTGCAAGGTTAGCTTTTAATGCAGGAAGTTATAGGAATAATAAGACTTTCAATTCATGCAGAAACTCATATCCAAATTGATACCATGCTTCTTTCTCATGTCTCAATATTTAAGAAGTCATCATGAGGAATGACAAATTTATATTTATATGATAGTTGAACACATCATGCAACACATATGTCATGCCCAGACAGTCACTCTACTGAGGAATTAGGAGCTAATGAAGGAAATAGTTCTTCTAAAAGCTTGCGTGAAGATTCAAGAATGATTTTATCATATCATATAGGTCATAAAACTTAAATTTATCGACTGAGATATTATCATATCACATAGGTCACTAACTGGATATCAGCAAATCATATATACTGGAGTGTTCAACATATCAGTGCCCAACTTCCACCAACTTTCAATAAAAGTCAATACCATATATAGAAACAGTCAATCAAGGATAGATTTGTAGACTGCTTAAATATTTCTTAGGAGATTTTTGGCCAGTCAAACTTTATAGTCACTAAAATAGAATGCATTTACTTAATGCAATTCTAAGTTGAAAAATATAGGCTAATTCTTTCTAAAAGTTGAAGGATTCAAGCTTCCTCATCTTTCTAAACAGGAAATAGCAAAAGAAACTTGATATAATTTTTCTTGGAATACCTTAGCATGAATGAGCCTTTCCTTTAATGAAATATATTCGTCATGTTTTGGTTTCAAATAGTAATCCCATCAATTTTTTTAGTACTTACCTAGCAGGCGTGTCAAGCGTTTACAATTTTGAATGCAGTAACTCCTCACAAATTGAGTTTGAAAATAAAAATAAAAATGCCTAGTCACTTGAACATATTTAAGACAAAGGAATCTCAGACTTTGACATCAAGTGCTAGTGATCTTACCTAAAACAAAATGTTTCCCAACTTAGCTTCAAAAGTGAGAATTAAAACAAACGGATTTTATTTTCTATTTTATCGATAAAAAATCGATGAAAATTAAAACGATTAAAAAAAGAGAAAAAAAGTAAAAAAAAAAAAAAATAGCAAAAAGAAGACGAAAGTAACAGTAGACTCATTTAAAATACAATTGCTACAAGTTTAATTGGGGTTCAATTCATCGTTTAGTTGGTATCCTAGTTCAATTCATCATTTCGTTGTTATATGATTGAGTGGCTTGGTGACTCGTGTCATACATAGACTGATTGATTTAATCATTAATATAGTTTGTTATTAAATTAAATATTAAAATATATTAGATAAAATAATTTTTATATAATATATGATATATTGTAATATATATTTTTATATTTTAATATACAATTATACGTTCTTACATAATACTTATATTATAACGTAATAATTCAATAAATATATCATTATAGATTAACGTAATAATTGTAAGTTTTTTGTTTAAAATGTACCGTAAACATATTATGATTTAAGGTTATTTCAATAGAGAATTTATCAAATGAGTAAAAAGAGATGTGTAAACCTAGGTTAAATGAGAAAACATGAAACAATTTGTAAAGGGAAAAATATGGCTAATTTGAAAATTATGAAACTAAAAATTAAAAAAAAACCTGAATATATAAATTGTTCCTAAATTTAAACTTAAAAAGCATAACAAATCCCAAATTGTTTCAATGAACAGTAACCCATGTATATAAAAAAAAAAATTCTTAGACAAAGAATTATTACTTTTAACTTCAAAGAATTGTTGTCGCTCATCACATCAATTTGATTTTTTTTTCCTTCAAAGAATTTGAATTATTACTTTTCCTTCAAAGAATTTGAATTATTACTTTTCCTTCATCCTCTTTCTCCAAATTTTCCTTAGCATTTTCATATATAAACTTAGTGGCAAATTTTGAGGGGAGATTATAATATCAGAAAATTTTTAGATAATTAAAATTTTTAATTAAATTAAATTAAATAATTATAAATTTTTTAAATAAAAACGAAATCATGTTATTTGTCCTTGTTTATTTGTTGGACAAAAGAGTATGAAATCCTAATAACGATCTTTGAAGTAGGCATGAGAAGAGGTTGGCGACGATCCCTTCTAAAGTCTTGCTTCGTACTTATCACAAAATCATATGTTATAATATCTTTTGAATAAATTGCCTCCTTAAATTTGAAATCTATGATATTCATTTTGAAATTTCTACTACCGTTGTAAACCAAATAGACCCAAACTCCATATTTCAATTTATAATGGTTAAGGACATTAAACATTCCATGAACAAAATAGCCTCGTTGTCATACTTTTGCAGTATCACTTTAGTACCTATAGAATCAATAAACCACACTCCTGTAGGAACTTCATGCTTGTAACTTTTATAAAAGGTCCACGGAGCAGTAGCTTCTACCTATAATAAATAATAAATAAATTATAGATAAAATAAGCATATAAAGAAATAAATCATAATTAAATGATAAATTATTAGAAAGAAAATGGTTTTTACGAAAAAAAAAAACCTCTTTCACCAAAAAAATTATTATAATGAAATATAAAAATCTGAGGAAAATTTAATTAATCTGAAAGAAAAGCTTTGTTCGTTGACCCACTAGCACATGAAACTTCCATTAAATACTTGATGCCCTAATAATGATAAGTTTACGAATGTTTCATTCTCACATGTTTTACGTAATGCAATATGGTTGTTGGTGGGCTTGAGTATGTACTGTAGTTTCTCTCTGTCTCTCTCATAATCATTTTTTTTTTTAAAAAAATACTTATTTAAATAACTATCTTTGCCCTAAATGCAGCGTGCCTTCTAATAAGTTTTCATAATCACTATTTCCATATTGTCTGGCCTCTATTCCATTCCCAACCCCTTTATACCATCTTTGGTATAGACTATTCTTCCAATTCATTGTTTAGGATAACAGTTTTCATGTATAATTCCTAGTTGCAGTTATGGCAGAGAGTGCCATCATGCACCAAAGACAACAAATAATTAGTTCAATCGATGTATAGTGCATTAGTTAGCACTTGTGCAAAAGTCAAGATCCTAAATGGAACTAAATGCATACACTCAAGCAAACAAAATCTTAAGACAAAAGTACAACGTGCAAAACACAAATATTCTCCAGTTTATGGCTCATGTTTTTGTCCCCAATTAAGGAAACCACAGCTTTAGAAGTCTTCTCCTCCCAAACATTGCTCTAAATATTATATACGAACAAGTCAAGTGGTCTTGTAAAGTTATAATCAATATCAATATAAATATTAAAGAAAAAAATGACTTTTCACTTTGTAGCAATTCCAAATTAGGAAACACATGAGCGAAACGTAAATGTTATTTTTAGAATATGGTAGAATTCCACAAACAAATAAAGAAGTCGTTTTAACATAAAAATTAAAAGAAATAAAGATAATCATATACAACTCAAATACAACTTGTCATACTGTTTATTCCAAATGATAATAATTGAGGTAACCATGTTGTCTTTGAGAATTTTTACACCTCTTTATTCTAAGAAAGAAAAGCCACAACAACATTTGTGCCACACATTTTTATTTATCAATGGTTATTTAGCTACTTATTATATATAATAACCATGTCAAGTGATCATTGGCTAGCTACTACTATTAAAGTCATACAGTCTAAATGATAGACCTGATTCACTTAACTTTTCTTCTATGATTTTGGATAATTTTTCAACCATTGAAGGGGAGAGATAATTTATCCAATCTCCTATTTCCGCCTTTCGAAAAAAGTACTTATTCTCTATTGTCTTGCCTTTGCCCATTGTTCCTGATTTATTTACTTTTAATTCCTTCATCTTCTCAAAGCTACACAACTTGATTATGCTTTTAATCACTCCGCATTTTTCTTCTTCTTCAGTGAAAGGACAATCCAAGAACTCTGCTATTTTCTTCACATTAAAATCAACATCTTCTTTAAGGTCCTCATACATTAAGAACAAAACCTTATTTGGTCTAGCAATGCTCTCTTTCCAATAACCTAGTATATGGTTCCAAGTTGGACCAAATCCAATTATCCCCTTGCAGTACCTTTCAAAAGCTTCCTCTAGAGGTAGTGTAGGCAAAAACTCTGGCATAATATTGTTGACAAAAACCCAGGTAGATACAAAGGTATCAAATAGGTTCCTACAAATATAAATTATCTTACAATTAGTCTCTTTAATAGATTTGGCTAATGAAGTAAATGGAACATGAGTACCAAACATTCTTGGCTCGGGCATTTTGGATAGGTCATGAATTTGGCCATTAATTTCATCATAAATGACAAATTCAAACGGAGGCACAAGTTCATGGGGATTAAAATTAAGTAATGGGTGGTTCTCCAAGGAAGGGAAATACTGGCGATTGACAATGGCATAGGTAAGGGCTTTCAACCAAGTGGTGCCCGATTTTGGAACACTCGCAACAACAATGTCATTGTCTTTAGCTTGGAAGTGGTTTTGAAAAATGTTTATGGCTTGGATTTCAGCTGATGCATACCAAAACCCTTGGAATAAAAAGAGATAAGGTGTTATCCAACCTTTCTCTCTAGGAAGAGAGAGAATTAACTCTTGACAATCTTGGCTTAATTTGTTTTCTTCACCTAATTCTTGCAAATACATTGATTGGCTTTTTGTGAAATCTGTGAGATTTGAAGCCATTGAAAGTGCTAATGGTAGCTTGCTGTATAGTAGTGATTGGCGTGATATTTAGTTCACAATTAGTTATTACTTATATAATATCATTTAGTTCAAGTAGGAAAGAATCTTTGTTATGCTATGTAAGAAATAATGTAATAAAAAAAAATAAAGGAAAAAGAAAGAAAAAATTCAAGAATTTAATATGGTTTGACACACAACATATATTGTTTACGTCTATTACTACACTAGGAAGTATATTTTATTTTTTATGTGTTATCAAAAGGTTTACAAATAATTACTTATATAAAAATATATGAGCAATATCTCTCATTAATTATACAATGTGAGACTAAAATTAAATTACATATTTTTAACATGTTATACGTAGATCTTTAAACAAATGGTTAATAAATTAAAATATATTTTTTATTGTTATGTGTAATATTTAATGTTATTACTATATTCTCATCATGATTTTTAATAAAAAAAATATTAATTAATTTTTAACTATACATTTGGGGCAATGGGTATCAAAAACTAATGTTTTATAAACACATGACACTTGCAAGATTAGAGTATTGACAATGATACGATGAATACAAGAAACGGCTACGAAGATTGAAAAAAATAAGGTAATTAATACTTTCTTCGTATATTTTAAAGTGACAATAATTTAAGACAATTTTTTTTAAAAAAAAGTAACAAATAAAATTGGACATAGGGAATATTTATATATTTCTCAAAATTGTAAAGGAATATTTAAATGCATTTAATTTTGTTTTGTTTATTCTCAGGTATTGCCTTCTACAGGACACAATCTAGGTTATGATACGTTGCACGTCTAATA
Source organism: Pachyrhizus erosus (assembly GCA_026544285.1). Lineage (NCBI taxonomy): Eukaryota > Viridiplantae > Streptophyta > Magnoliopsida > Fabales > Fabaceae > Pachyrhizus > Pachyrhizus erosus. The sequence goes on along the minus strand of JAMLFT010003245.1, from coordinate 13,739 downwards.
TGGTTTTCTCTACAAAAAGATTTGAATAATAATTTGTGTTTTTTTAGCTGATTGAATCGTAATTTGTCTAGTTGTGTGAAGGATTAGTCTCATTTTATAATCCAACTTTCGTTGTCTAATTTAAAATGGCTAGCCAAGCAAATTGGTTTACGAGAAGCCAAATACGTGTGACCTTTTGATAATTGAAAAGTTGTCATCAAAAGGAGGGAGGAAAATGGGAGTGTTATTAAAGAGGACAATGGATTCTTCGATATCCACGTGGTGACGTATTACCATTGTTACATTTATTGCTCTTTTTTTTTCCCCCATGATGCATACTTTTATGTAATTTAAGAAAGTTACATTTTTTAGAGAATATTGTTTTTAAAAAAATGTTTATTTCCATAAGTTAATCATATACAAACACAATATTATGTTGGAGGAAAAAAGATTGTTAACTTGTCATCGGCAGTTAGATTTGATTTTAAACAATTAAAAGTAAAAGCTTTTATGACGAAAATAATATTTATTGTAATATACGAAATTTAAAAATGTAGTAAATATTTTTAATAAGTTTTTTAAACTAGCTAAAATCAATTACATCAATTATAACTAATATGGCATTGATATGAGTGAAATATGCTCAAATATTTTAAGGTTTTGGTTCAAACATTGTTTGGGATAACAAAGGGTACAGTAAGTAGGGTACTATATTCATGGAAAGATTTTCTAAAGCATTAGGATGAAATCTATATTCAAAATGTAATTTAATATAATTTTTCAAATTTCAAATGTTTTTTATCAATTACAAAATTATTATCAAAATTTTTATAATTTAGTTTTTTTTTTAAATTTCACTTCTAACATATTAAAAGATAAATTTATCCAATCTATCATTCAACACAATTAATATCAATATTTGAATATTATTAATTATTTTTAAAAAATAATTTAGTAATAACAATAATTATAAGTATTGTCAAAAATATTTTAAAAATATTTGAAAAGAATATAAATTTTTATATGACTTAATATTTTAGCAGAGTTTGAGTAATTTTTAAAATTAATTTATATACAATATTAATTCAAAATATTTTTACACATACATCTAATTTCATTTTATTCTTTTATTATATCGTTTTATTCATTAACAAGTGCAGTAACTCATTTCCTGTACGGGTGTGAGTTTACAATATGCAACTTTTTTTAGGAATACTAGTGATATTTTATTTAATATTTTTTTGTAATTGATTAAAATTTATTTAAAATCATTAATTTTGATAAATCTCACTTTTAAATCAGGAGAGAAAATTGTTAAATAAAAAATAAACCAAAATTGGTTGTGAAACCCTTCTTCTTTATCATAATTAAATTCTCTTATTTATTTAAATCATTGAATTTAGGAAATTAAAATTTTTCGAAATTGCTATGTCTTTCCTTACTTTTCTCAAAATTATGAATATAAAAATAAAATTTTCTTCGTAATCATCATATTAGGAGAATAACAAGCGTAGAACTTAAAAACGTATTTTCACATTGACAGAATTTGAAATCATAGATTTTTATATATACATAAAATTCAACAACAATTCATCTCATTAGAAATCAAATATATAATCAATAATCATCAATACATTAATCATTCATCCATTCACCATATCAATAATCAAAGCAGAAATATCAAGGTCAGGAAATTACTAAAAAGAATGTAATTTTTTAAAATAGAGATTTATAATGTTCATATACAAAAGAATATGTTTAATTTACCCATCAGTAGTTTAAAGCATAAATAAGTAAATTTTATTTGTATACCTTGTGACTGTACATCATGGTCTCTATCTAGGCAGACCCCTACGAGCGATCCTCATCCTTTAATGATTCCTCTTTCTCTTTATTCGTGACTTATGCAAATCTCGATTCCTTTGCTAAGGTGGATTCCCTAGCAAGAGAAATCTACACATAGAGCGTGGGTCAAAAGGGAAAAAAGCAACATTTGGAATGACAATGTTAGGGGAGAGAACATCAATATTATGCCTTGTTGTATCTGCGTTGGAGAGGGTAGATCCAAAAGATGTGGGGGAAGAGGGAATCAATGCTCGTACATACCTCGGAGCTAGCACTTACATCAAGATAACAGGCAAGTCCGCGTGATAGGTCTCTCGTGTGGTGAATCTTTTGGTGGAAGGAAGATGAAGTGCACCAATCTCATAAATGTGTCTTCCTCAAAAAGCGAGTCATGGGTCTATTGCTCCTTAATAGACTAAATCGCTAGACAGAAAATAGGATGGTAGAATCTCGAGATCTCAATATAAAAAAAATGCATAGAGTGAGTCTTCCACCCACTCTAGAGTTATACAAACACAACAATAATACTCTCATAGCTCATGTGTGCATTATCCTCATTGATCACCATAATGTAATTCTCGTATCTCATTCTTCATCATACATCCTATTTGCTTCACTAACATGAACGATTTGAACCTTCAATGTCTCGTGATCTTCCAAATCTCAAAGGACTTACATAAAGTGTATTTATAATTATTTATTATTGGGTGATAGTTGGGAGGACATATCTTATTTGATATTCGAATCAGAATGCCTTTGACCAATCATGATAATGTTTCATATTTGTCGAGGACACTAAACCGGTTGTATGAGTTTCTCAATCCTGTGAGTTATCACAACTTGGTATTTCATACTATCCCTAAGACTCCGTGAGTCTATAAACATTCCTCAGGTATCATACTATAGTCAACCTCACATGATCTTCATTCTTAGATTCGTCACACATATAACTCTATGTAATAATCGACAACTATCTCCATCGCTTCACCACGACTGTGTCTCCAATTAAATTGGTATCAACATGTTGACTTTTACAAGACAAATAATTTATCTTTGTAGGCAATCATATCAACAAAGGTCATTGTGCTACACATACAACTATCACAACCTTAGGCTTTTAGGCCTCCAACATCATAATCTAGGCTCTATGGTTATAGACCCTTCAGGCTTTCGCTGATTCACAGCACAACAAAGCTCATCACACACCAAATTTTGATGTCACATTTATCTGCTCCTCTATCAATGATGTCTCATCCATTCAACTTAGAATTATATAACGTACTACTCGTCTCAATTTCTAGAGACAACAAACCAATATCTTGTTTATCAAGATCCACATATGACAAACAAATATTTAATTAATACATCAGAAGTGTTGTCACCTATAATGACATTTTACACTCCTCAAAAAATAAATAAATCCAACATATGATTATATCTCAATTCTCATAAAATTTACATTTTATTAAATTTTATGTCTGTTAGAAATTAACTAATTTAAATTGGTTATAAAATTTATATAAATATTCTTTGATATTTCAATTTATTATTTACTCTTCACAACTCTTCAAATTTTATAAAAAATGGTTTTTATTAATTAAGTTGTAATGTTGTAATTAATCTCATAATTTTTCTATCGCTTTTTTTATTAATACTTTTAATATGTTGTTTAAATTCGTATAATTAATTTCACAATTCTTTCCCAATCATGTAATTAAATCATTCCTACCCAATTATCCCTTCTTATCATGGTTTATGATTTTATAACCAAACTTTGTAATTAAATGAAAATCCCGCATAAACACATATACGTGTGAAAAAAAATACTTATAACTAATTCAATCGGAATCGAAATGCGCTAGTATTTATGGGAAGGTTCTTATATATATAAGAATTAAAATCAACCATTATTTGATTTTTATATAATTATTATGTTGTATTTCTAGATATTTTAAATCGATGTAATTGTATATTTTTTATATGTCGTATCATTTTATAAAATTGTCTATTGTTATTTGTTTTAAATTCAAATCAAATAAAAAAAATTATTATTTAGATAACTTAATTTATTTTACTTAAATGACCTAGATTCCCATCAAATTAATTTATCAAATGGTTCAGGTTTATTCCTCACGTTCCAAGACTTAAAAAAACAGAGGAATTTACTTTTATCAAAATTTCATTATCTCTTAGTTAAATATTTTGCTCTACTTCTTGCTTAATTCTTTATATGTAATACTCATCCTAGGTCCTAAGATTTCGTACTTTAGTCATAAGTAAACTAACTAAGTCCAATTTTAATTTTCATAAAACAGAGAATTTAAGACTTAGTTTATGATTAGTAAACTTCATTTTTACTAATCTAACTCATACCATATTATTCTCTCGTCGTCCTTTTACATTAAGGTTTTTATTTTACATTAAACTAACAGAGTTAGACAAGGTACTTAAGCGGCTGTAACTGTGTCGTGTTTACAGTTTTAATATTTTCTAAAACATCATTATAACTATATGGTATCTCTCCCAAACAACACCAAATTTATCCTAAAAATTTATCATATTTATCAAATCATATTTCCACTAATTTTGATTTGTTTATTTCACAGTTTTAGTTTCAAGTCTTGTTAAAAACAGTTTTTTGCCAATATCATATTATTGGTCTAAAACAGAGGTTTCTTAACTTGTTTTCTTGATTTGATTCTCATATTCTATTCAAGTTTATAGCCGATGTAAATACTAAACTGGCGCAACAGTACATATACATATATAATAGCCAGCATAGAGTATGAACTTAAGCTTCAGAAATACCAAACTGGCGCAATATATATATATATATATATATATATATATAACAGTAAGCACAGGGCATAACTTCAAGCTTCAAAACGACATGTTCAAAATTGGCACAACAGCATATGCGTCTGTGTGTGTGTGTGTATATAACAGTAAACACAGGGCATGACTTTAAGCTTCAAAACGACATGTTCAAAATTGGCACAATAGCATATGCGTGTGTGTGTGTGTGTATATATAACAGTAAACACAGGGCATGACTTTAAGCTTCAAAACGACATGTACCAAACTAGCGCAATAGCATATGCGTATATATATAAATATAACAGTAAGCACAGAGCATGACTTTAAGCTCCAAAGTAACAAAATACCCTTCATCCCTTAACAGCCCACAAGCATAAACAGTTAATGAGAGCACAGTTTTCTCATTACAAGCAAGAAAATGGCTATAAAAAAGGAAGAGAACCCCTCCATACCTCAGTGAGTTAAAAGACAAAATACTGTTGAGAGGTAGGGAAATGGCACAGGGAGGCAAAAGGGGATGGGGAGAGAGCAAGGGGAGAGGGTGAGGGCTTCGAGTGGTTGGGGAAGAGGAAAGAAAGAAAAAAAAAAAAAACGAAACTGGTGTAGGGGTAGGGGTTGTGTGGTGCATCCAAGGGTGTGTCCACTAGATCTTTGACCTTAAAAAAAAAAATTCAGATTTGACTCTTAATTAGTCCCTTAGTTAGTATTAAGCTTAGGTTATTTTAATTGATTTAATTTGTATAATTTTTAGATTATGCAATTAGACACATTTTTTAACTTAATTTTAATTAAACTTTGTCTACTAAATTAATTAATATTTTAGTAAAAAAACATAAAAATAACAATAATAAAAATTTATTATTTTGTTATTAATAAATTTATCAAAGTTAATATTGATAATTTAATCTTAATTAATTTACTAATATTATATTTTTCTATTTTAATTTTTTATATAATTTCATTTAATATCATGTTAATTTTATTTTTCTAAATATTGTTTATGTTTATTTTAATTTATGTAATTAACCGCTTATTAATCAATGAATAAATAACCGGCAAATTTTACTAATTAATTTTGATTAGTAAAATTTTTTATTTTAATGATTTTGAAGATGTTACATCGGTGATTTCTAATCAACTTTGATATATTCTCTAATGTTAAAAAGAGAACATCAAATAAAATATTGTTAATATTTTTATTTTTATATTGTTATGATTTTTTAATGTATTTTTAAATATTTTTAAAATTATATATATATATATATATATATATATATATTTACATAAATAAATAAAATAATATATTAAAATTATTATGAATATTGATATATATTTAAATAATTTTATATTTGTATATGTCTTATATCATTTTAATTTTTTTAAGTAAAAAAAAAGCTTGCTAATGCATCATCATAACAAAAATAATCCCAATTATATTGGCACTCAAAATGTTACCGATCATTTGCAACACCAAGATGAAATATAAATCAAAGAAGAAATCGTTACAAAAACATGGGGCACATTAATCAAACCCACGAGAGAGAGCTATTAACAAAATCAGTAAATAGGGAGAGAAGCCTTATTTTTAAAGAATTCTTCTGAAATAAAATCTGGGATGGTATCCCACCAACAGAAACCTAGAACAACAAAAGCATGAGAGGCAATCCTATCTGCACATGTGTTGCCTTCTCTATATATATGACCAAATAGAAAAGACATTTGCTTAGTTAATTCTATACAATTGTTCCACCTGTATTTCAGAGACCAAAGAACAAGATCTGAATTAGAAAAAGCATGAGCAACCAAAGAATAATCACATTCTAACCATAGATGATGCCACCCTTTTCAGTAGGCAATTTTAACTGATATAATGACCCCCCATCAATTCCATATAAAAAGCATTTTGGATGTCAAAGATGAAGCAGAATGACCCAACGAATCTACAATAAAATTTCTAAATTATCCAACACAAGTCACTATGCCTAGTGTCCCTTTAGCAGCATCATTAGTGTTGCATTTAATCCAGCCTTGCATGGGGGTTCCAAATGACTTCCTTAATGAATTTAGTTTTTATGGGCTTGCCATTAAGCTTCAGATGTTTAATAATCATGAATTCCTCAATAGAAAAAGAAATTTAGCAGAGGAAATATTATTAGACAAATGAATGTTAGCCTCAACTAAAATGACGAGAATTAAAGGGAATTTCGTTGTTCTGAAATCTTAATTGGTTCCTACTATGCCAAACAGCTCAAATGCAATAAGTGACAACAGCGAGAGAGCACCATGCTGAAGTTGAGGAGACCAACCCTTTTTGTAAACGGATGGAATGGTAGGTATTGATGATGCATCTACGTAAGCACCAAACTTTTCAGCTAACCATTTCCATGTCTTGTCAACTAAAGAACAAGAAATGAACAAGTGTGTTGTTGTTTCATATGTAGATTTACAGTGACTACACATTGAAACAGTAGTAACACCTCTACCCCACAAGTTGCCATCTATAGCTAGCTTATTATTCAAAAGTCTCCAAACAAGCAAAGATTTGGATAGGGAATGAAGTTTTTCCAAATATGCTTAAACCCAAATTGAGAAGAGCTAGATGGGTAAACAAGCATAAAAGCTTCATTTAAATAGAGGTTACCTGAAGTTTGATTCCAAAAAGGGTAGTAAGCACCAAGATTTTTTTCTAATGAAGTCACAAACCTTCTATGTTTGTTTAATTTATATAAATGTTTGTCTTAAAAATTATTGTCTTAATAAATATACTTGTATTTGTATAAAACTTATATATATATATATATATAATAAAAATATTAATAACAAATATTTTATATTACACTTTATAATTATTAGTTTTTCTTTTAAAAAAAATATGTCTAGCATAAAGGAATAATTAGAATAAAGATAAATTAAGACTCTCCAAAGTTTTGATTATGCAAAATATATAATAAGTCTTTGTATGCATTCATAAGCATCAAATAGACATTAATTGTGTTATGTCTCGCGTCTATCTTGCAAACAATGGGATCTCAAGTTTGTCGTGTTTAAATATTTATTGTATGGTTATTATATTGATGTTTTAATTCTATTTGTAGGAAATGTTCAAATATTCTTCATATGATTTGTTAAAACCTAGAAAAAATTGAAATGCATATTGGAAAAGTCTCTCGACACCTAAAAAGATGTGTCACAAAGTAATTAGAAAAAATACTCAACTATTCTAAAAGTGAAAAGGCCTATAACAAGGAGATATGGGAACAAAATAAAGATAAGCAAACTACTTTATCAAATGAATATGATTAGCTAGTGAAAAATATTTAATGTAATGTCAAAAGATCCACCAATATACAATGTAAGAAGGTTGTTTATTCACAATGATTATTTTTCAAAAAGACCTATAAATACAAAATGTTTTCAAAGATTTGAAGATAGTGAACACTCTTTGAGCCAACTTGTTGCATTCATCATTCTTGTAAATCTTTGTTAAATTTTTCTAAATCTCAAACCATTTGTATATCTTGAAAGTGGACTTAGTGAGCTTTGATTGTAAATCCTTTTGTATTAGACTTTATCTTATGTCTTGAGCTTTTGTGAGAAACACAATCATTTGAAGATTGTGTTACAATTAGTAGTGGCTTGTAGAATGAATATTTTGTAATTATAACTTGGAGAAGTTATTGTAAAGAATACTTAAGAAGAGTTTGAAGTGCCTAGTGGAAAGAATACTATTAACTTGTAAAATTATAGTGAAACTTGGTAATTTATCAAAAATTGGATGTAGTGATAAAAATGAATCAATATAAAAATTATTTATGTTCTACTTTTATAATTGTCGTAGTTGATGCATGGATTGTACATCTTCTTGCTAAAGGTTTTTGAAACTTTTTTACTAAAATCATTTCTAATATCATTTGTTTTCCCTTTAAAAAGTGTTTGTTTAACCTAGTCTTATAAACGGAATCATAAACTTTTGTTTTCAATAAGTTCTCAAAAAACACAATTCAACTACATTTCTTATGTTTCCATGTGTTTTACAAGTATAAAATGACTAATATTAATTAAAAAAAAGATATTGATGAGTATTTAAACATATAATTTACAATAAAAAAATAAATTATGAATAGCAAGATAAGATAATGCATATATAATAATATTGATGATCTTAAAAAAAATAATTAAATTCTTTAAATATGTTAGTTAAGATTTAATTCTTGATCATAAGCATGAAAAGAAAAACTTGGTAGACACATTCAATATAGTTATTGGATACAATCTAATAATGAAATAACACATTAAAAATTTAAATAAAAAAGAAAAAGGATAAGTTTTCTAGTTAGTGTTAATCTATTTTGGTACTCATACCTAGACAAATATATTTTAAATATATGTGAAAATAAAATTGACTTAACCATTAATTTGGAAATATCATTTTTATGGTTAGGATGTATTTCATTTTTAATTGTTGATTAATCATTTAAAAATAAAAAGTTAAAAGAAAAATCTCAAAACAACATTTTAAGGACAATGATAGAGGACTTGAAGAATCAACATTGGAAAAAATAAAGCCTTTTCATGTCCAAAGTGTGACTAAGTTGGTTTAACATTGATTTTAGTTACCTAAAAAAAACATCGATTCTAGTTGTAGTTTTACTTTATCCATGTTTATATGATGACAATGAAGTAATAATGAAGGTGATTGATAATTTTGATTCTCAATTACTTTAGTTTTGTATTTTTTTTATAAGTTTTTTTTTGTATATTTTCATTGTCCCATTCTATAAAATTAGTGTATATGAATTGATTGATCCCTAATGTATATAGTGGAATAGATACATATGATTATAAATTAATATTTCTAAATTGAATGATATTTTTCTAAATGGAATCAGGGAAACACTCCAATCATCAGAAATATTAAACAATTGATGATAATAATTATTTTAATTAATTAAATTATGTATTTTTGTCCATTAAAAAAATTATTTCAATAGAAAAATAATCTCTATAATACTGTTACATGATAAAAATATTCTTTTATCCGTAATATGACTTAAGGAGACAACTAAAATTTACCTAAGGTAAATGTTATGGTTGGTGTGAGTTCAGCAACTAACTAGCTGTGTCAACGACTAATCACTAATGGATGATTCCATTTTAGTAATTGATTTGAGTAAGGACTTTGTTCTTCAATTGACTTTTTAGTCCACTCCAAAAAACATTTTAACAATCGTCTAAGTGATGTTTCTATACTATATTATAGTAGGAAATGTGTGGTAAACAACTAAAATGTAAAGGAAAATAATAAAGAAAAATTGTATATGAAAGTTGTAAATGCATGAATTAATGGATGGAAGGGATAAATTTCATTAATTTGATTGGAGACCTCTTTTACAATGCAATTTCAAAGATTTGAAGAGGTTTGTTAGCTAGTATTCGTTTCCCTATGATAACTACTCACTTCCTTACATTTAGAGGAAACAACTTCCAATCACTCTTCCACATTCAAAATTTCCCCCCAGGTTGATCTTCCATGAACTGGGTTTTGTTGGGTCAATCCTAAGTCCAATCAAATTGGGCCTACCCATCAGTCGAAAGCAATATCAATGGTGGTGTTTCCCCTTTTCTCCTCTTTAGTTCCTTTTTTTGCCTCATTCTCTTAGATTTGCAAATGAAGTCATATCAATGAGATCACCAGAGATCTTCACTAGTTAACCACGAGATGAAGCCCCTTTTCTCCCCGTTTCTCCTCTTATTCAACCCCATGAGACATTGGGATTGTTGATGCCACCTCATGCACCACCACTATGTGGTTATTTTCCCCTTCCCTATCTCATGTATCTCTCTTGCATATCCAATTATGATAGTGTTTGCAACCAAATATGGTGTGACCCTTCTCCATGCTTTGTTTGTTCCCTGCAGCGGCTAAGTAAAAATGTGACAAAACACTTCTAGTGCTTAGGGTTATTATGTTAGGTTATAGATTGCTTTTTTTATTATGAATTTTCGTGTTAAATCCTCTTTGGGCTTAGCCCAGTTCATTTCTTTTACTTTGATTCTAGCCTCAATCCAATTTGTTTTCCATTATGATAATGCCTGTTTATTTTTATAACAATCGTAAAAAGTTCAACAAAGTTAATCATATTATAAAATATTTTTAAAATACCTTAAAATCTAACATTGGTAATGTGACTCAAAGTAATTAAAAAATAATAATAATGAGAGATTAATTATATGCGACATCATTTTAATTCTTAAAAAATAAAGACATAAATTGTGACGATGTGACGTACTTAAAATTTTTTCTTAATATTATTAATGATTATAATAATAAAATCTTTAATCTTAAATAAAAAATTAAATAAAAGAAGAAGATGAAAATAGAAAAAAATTATGAAGATCTCATATTTTATAATTTTTTTATAAAAGTGTATTAAATAACCTTTTAGTACTAGATCAATCAAATTTGAAAGATTGATTATTATTTAATTATAATAACGGTGATTAATTTTAATTTTATAATTAGAATTATCAAAATGTTAATTTATCAATTCATTCATGTTACAAAACAATTTCCTCCAATCGAATAATTGGAGATTATTAGATATAGCATATGAAGGAATATTTAAGATTTAATTGAAATAAAAATTATGAAAATATAAATATATGTTTAAAATCAAAATTATACATTTTTCAATTTCTTAAAACTTTTGGAATTTCTACTTGTTGCGATCGATACAATCCAAAATTTTTAAATTATGATACTTTAGTCTATATTAATTTAATTATTTAAAAATCATTATCAATTTTTAGGGTATAATATTCGAAGTTTAGATATTGTGTATTGGTATGTTTATCCTTAAGCAAAACTTTATGCATCACATACACCAACAAAATTAAAAATAAAACAAGCAACAAGCAAAGGTAATTTTAACTTTTCATGTTTAACTCTCAATCTTACATACTATGTTGGAAGATATGCAATGGATTTTAATTCTCAAGAATGCCCTATAAAGGAAATCACAAGTTGTGGAATATTTTGACAGCATGTTGTAGCTATTCAAAATAAAATAAATTTCAAAACTTTCATCATACCTTTATCAACACTCATTAAACAATCTATAAATTAAGATGACCAGTATAAGCATATATGTACAGGCTAACAACTAAAAGTTTACACATATTTGATTAACACAATAACAAAATAATTATGAATATGCACAGGCTAACCAATAAAAAAATTAGATAGAATCAAACACCAAATTCATGAGAACGATAAGGATATCAACATTTAGCAACATTTTATTTCAACCACAAGTACATTATTGTAGCACAAATTAAGTAAAAGACAAGAACATACACTTGTTAGTAGAAAGAGAACAACCAAACTTCATAGCAACAAAGACATATTAGCATCCCAAAAACCTGCTATTACGTCCCCCTAATAGTCTTCAATAACAAAATTAACGCATTAGAGAAATAAATTTTCCAACCAATTAATAACAATTTCAATAAGAAAATAAATTAATAAAAAAAAGTGAACTTTAATGGTGTCGTTGTGGGGAGGGTTTCGACGCAAGTTCATCGAAGGAACACACACCTATAAGATGAGTTACGACGTAAGAGGGTAAGTCACTAGAACAAAAACCTTAAACAAAAACGCACAAAGATGAGGAAGGTGAGGGTACATACCCACATCACCTAAACTTCAATCGGAGGCACAACAGTGGTGAGAGAGACGAAGGCAAAGCAATGTTGCAATGATGAAAGAAAGGAAGGCAAGAGGTTTGGGAGTGAACAAGAATAGTAGATGGGTTTGGGAGTTGTGGAGAGAATAGGAGAAGAAGGACTTTGGAGAGCACAAAACAAAAAGTGAAAAGGTCTACGGTGTTTATAAAAGTAAGCTACATTGGTTCTTGATTTAGTTGATGTAAAAAAGTCATGTTTACATCAATTCAAAATAGAATCAATGTAACAAAGGTTATTTTACTTCAGTTAATTGATAATCGATGTAATAAAGGTTATTCTACATGGGTTGGATGATAACCTATGTAGTATACTATCTCTAAATTTTCAAAATGCCACTTCATCCTAAATTACATCTGTTACTAAGGAAGTGATGTAAACACAGCAACATAGAAAACTTATTTTATGGTTGTGATCATTTGGCCCCTATTTGATTCCTCTTCTTTCTTCTACCTTATGTTGAAGACCATAACGTGTGACGTCACAAAGATCACAACCTCATGTGCTAAGTGAAGTTCACCAATCTACCAACAATGAGACTCATGGTTGTTGGCGAGAAGACCAGCACAACAGAGGGTGTTTGCCTTCTAAAATAAGCGTAGCAACGAAGAGCCTTAACAAGCATAAGGGTGATGATGGAGGGTTCCTTGCTAACACAACGATGCCGAAATTAAGACCCATGGATGATGATCCTAATATCACTTTATCTTCCTTTCACCTTTGAAACTTTTTCTCAATATGGGTTTAGAACTTTTTCGCCATTTCCTTAAATCCTTATCTGACTTGTAAATTCTTGATATTCTAGTTCTTTCACTTCTTGATTTCATTTTTTACGTAGGCTTCTTTGAGCATTTCTTGATTCTCAAATTGGTTTTGTTTGCTTCTAATTTCATTCACTTTGATTCTTGATTTAGAAACATTTTTACGGATGCGGTGGTTGAATGTTTGGATGGCAGGGACGTTCACATTCGAATTCAATGGTTGCTACTATCGGTGTCAATGGCGTTTAAGGAGTGGGAATAAATCTAAGTGTGGAGAAGTTTCTTTCTTAGGATTACCCAAGGATAAATCGAAAAAACAAATGAAAATAAAGATAGAAGAAAAAGGAAAAAGTTGTATCATTCATTTAAAAATTATTTTATCTAATGATTAATAATTATTTTAGGGATAAGATATTATATTAAAAATTATAAATACAATGTAATAATTTAAACAAATAATATGATGTAAAAAGATAAATTTTATTAAAATAAATTATATATATAATTTATAAAAATAAATAAAAATAATGTCAATTCTAATACATATATTTATTTTTTTATTTTTAATCTTTAATTACACTATTTAATTTCAAT